>DVXP01000331.1:0-22407 GCA_018235645.1 Junonia grisea | reverse complement strand
CAGTGGAGCAGCGTGGTGGATTAAGCTCCATACCTTCTCCCTAATAGGAGAAGAGGCCTATGCCCAGCAGTGGAATACGTACAGGCTGTGTTACGTAATTGGATTAGGCTAAAACTTAGATAATCATTATTCTTAACCCCTCGTTTGCCGGAACGCGGATCCACGCTTTCCCAGTAAACTAGGAAGCCGGAACGTGGATCCGCGCTGAAACGACTGCTTACACATTTCTTCTATTTCTACCTTATATAAAAAAGATAGGTTATAGATTATGTTTATGTTTTAAAATAGATTCTTATATCCAACCTGAATAAACCGGTTTACAATAAAATACACGAATAAACCGAAGTTGAAGGGTTTATACCGAAACAAAGATCCGCGTTTAGAAAGGCTAAAAAATGAGCAATGTAGAAATAAGTTTTTTTCTAAAATATTATATAAAAGTTGTTTATTTTATAGTATAATCTAAAACACAATATATCGAAGACTATAATGAAACAAGGAAAGTGTTAAAAACTTTTTTATTGTTACTATCTGTGTTTTCTTAAACGATTGATTTATTTTCCCTCTTATAAGAAATATTGAGATTAAATATTACTTTACCCATGCTGCTCTACTAAATTTCATACTTACAAAACTTGAATTCGTATAATTTTATAATCAAAAAACAGATCAAAGAAAGGTTTTCTTAATCTAAAGATATTCGATATCAAAGTTAATGTTGCTTGACTGCGCGATTTCTTCATATTTCCCGGCAGTCAACGGTAACAAAATTTGTGAGTCCCGGCATACGAGGGGTTAATTATGTTGACTAATTCAACATAATTAACCCCTCGTAGAACCTCGTCTTAAAAAGTTTGAATCGATTCTCCAAGAATCCTGTATATAAATCAGATATCAATAAAAATAACAACAGTAAGTTTACATAAAACACGTATCACAAAATTGCAATTCAGCTCAAGTCAAAAAGGCAAACTAACATAAAAACCAAATTATATTATGAAATAAATAAATTTTATATTAGTTTAAATTATAAAATCAACAATTATTACCTGGATATTGTCCATATGGTCCGTCTGAAGGAGGATTGCTGGCTGGATAGGGCTGGCTAGACGTTGGCATAGCATTTGTAGGCATAGCAATTGAAGATTCTACCCCAGTTCTTGATGGTGGTTCATTGTTAACTGCTGGAGAACCTGGTATCAATCCACCATGTCCCATATTTGTAGGCAAAGGTTGATGTTTAGTTCCTAAATTGTAAGGAAGCGAATGAGCATCTTGAGGAATCCCCGCAAGATTACCTGCACTGGGTAGTCGACTATGCTGTGACACCTGTGGTACAGAATTTTGCATTGGATCACCCATTCTCGTTTTGGGCTTATTGCTTGGACCAAGCATACTTGAAACGCTGTGAGACATATTTGTCTGTTTTTCACTTTGAGAATCTGAAACATCAACCTTGTTAGGTGACCGCTTCTTTCTCGAAGAACTACTTCTCTCTTCAGAACCAGGAGAATAGGATTGTGTTATATCATCTAAGTTCTTTCGGAAATCTGGAAGTCCCTCCTTATTCAATGCAGTTGCTGTTCTTTCTAACTGACTTAGACTCGATTCGTTTTGTGGACGACTCATCGGACGTTGATGTCTATAGTTTTTCAATAAATTAATTTTACTCGAATTTCGATTAACGAGATTCATAGGCGCATCATCGCTTAATTTGGTTTGTAAATTCATTGGGGCATCCATAGAATCGTTTTCAGGTGATTTGTGTTCTAATGCTTCCTCTGAAGGTAATTTTTCATCTGTAGTTAAAACTATGGGTTCAGTTTGTTCATTACTCGAAGATTCTTTCTCTTCACTCTTATTATTATCACTTTCATTCGTTGATTTAGAATCGTCTAAGCTTTTTTCATCTGCAGTTTCTTTAGGTGATTGTGAACTGTCTTTTATCCTTTCTTCATCTTCATCACTGTCTAATACTTGAGGTTCATCAGGTGTACTGCTTACAACTGGTGCATTGTTATCGCTATTAGGTCTCTTAACATCTTTAGGTATTTTGGTTATACTTAGAGAGCCCGGTAAATTAGGTCTAAGCATACGCGTCGGTGACATAGGAAGTTTACCGCGCATAGCAGAGTAAGAACGCAACTCTCCTAAACGATTTCTTATATCAGAAATCTTTTGGCCATGAAGTGCAGGCCTGGTAATTTTGTTAAACGAAGGTCTTATAACTCTGTGATACCCTGGCCTTGGACTTGTTTTGGATGTTATCGTAATTGCAGAGTTATTCTTTAGTGACCCAGGAATGTTGACCGGAGTAGGGCGACTGCCTAAAACTTCAGGAAAAATTAATAAATGTATAGTAAGTTACATTACTATATGTTAAAAGTTAATCTTTTTGTTCTTACCTTTCTTTCCTACCGGATTGTCCTTACTATCGCCGCCTTTTTGTCCTAAGCCTTTGAGTGAAGTTTTGATCGCAATTATTTTCCCCGATTCTAGTTGCATGTAGATTCCTTTAGGTGATTTTAATACCATTACTCGTTGGCCAGCCTTGAGTACTATATTAGTTTTTTCCGCTGAATTTGTTGGTATAACAACATCTGTGGAAACGTTATTTTAGATTATTAGACTATTAAGTTTGTATTTAATTTTAAGTTTTTTTTTACTTCTCGATAGTCATAATGTAAACGCATTGGGAATAGTGGAATGTATATGGTCAAATGGTTTATATGGTTCTCCTCCAGATCTCAGAATTTACGCAGTGTTAAAGTTTTAGAAGGGACTCGCATAGACAAAGACACACAGAACATAGGCCACTTTTTTCACAGAAAGAAAACTTTGTTGAGATGCTATATGAATGTCAATTTGTATAAGAAACTAAGTAATTTTAAAGTAATAGATTATTTAAACTAAATATACAACATAGTTAACATGACCAGACATCCCATTTTGAACGGGACTGTTCCGTTTATTGGCTGAATGTCCCGGTGTCCTTGAACATTACTTTAGTACACAAAAATTTCCTGTTTTTAAAGGAAAAGTAAGTAATAAGGTTGCGCAAAATTACTAGACAACCAGAAATATAGGAATACTTTTTTAGCTTTCTGCTACGACAGCAGCTTTTTGATCTGGCAAATTTATTTTTGTTTGGGGTCTGATATTTAGTGTAAGAAATTATTGTCACATTATACACATACATATAATCAATCGACTATAGCATCTGTTGAATATTCAAGCAAGATCGCAATAAAACACTATTGTAGCGGCGCGCTATGATGGCCGCTTTGACGTTTACCTGCTCATGAAGTTTCGTTTTAATTAATATTAAACTAGAAAGAGTGTATAATTTTAGGGCACAAAATTTATTTATTATATTTATTTCTAAGCTATATACCTATAAGTTCCGAAAAAATATTTTTTTGTTTTATAAGATTGTAATTATCTATTATTGATGTACTTTTTTACCCCATAACACAGCATTTGTTTTACGAAATACAAAAATTTTAAAAATGAAATCTATTCTATATCTATCTTTAATTCACAATCAAGCACAATTACTAGATTACTACCTCCGAAAAACTAGCGTCATTGCGTTTTTGGTTTCTTTTTGCATTAATTTTTTTCTTGTATGCAGAGTATGTATTCATACAAAAAAAATAATGCAAAAAGAAGAGTATGTTTTTTTATTCTCATTCTAACATCCAGTTCATTAAAATACATTAAGTAAACCTTCATATTTTAGTTTTATTAAAGTTTTTTAATTAAAAAATAAAGATTTGGTTATTAGTTTTCGATAGTAAATTTACATTTCCCATCACATTTTTAATGTGATCGGCCATCATATCTTGCCGCTAGAATAGTTCGGATTCATTGACAACCATCATTTATGTTCGAGTTCTTTATTACGTGTGAATTTGAATATATTTAGGATAAATCATACAAAAAGGTTCATATCAAAACAAAATATGTATATGAAAGAAGTTCGCAACAGCATCGTTACCTAGCGGCAGCGTCATCTCCTGCGCGGTCATGCCCTGGCGGCGCCACACGTCGGCGGGGATCCAGCGCGCGCCGTGCTGCATGGGGCGCACGGAGGCCACGGGCCGCTGCACCAGGCTGCCGTCCGCCGTGCGCACCGTGCGGTACGCGGCCGCCGGCTTCGGGCCCGACGCCGCCTTCTTCTCCAGCTCGTACCTGCATTGTTAGAACAGGCTCACAATCCAAGCTTCAAAGAGGTACCAGTACCAGTCCAAAAATATATATTTAAAAAAAAATTAATTGTATGTTTTTTTCTCCTAGTCCTAAAACTTTTTGCATGCTCTAGGATATGTCCTGTCAAATAAATACCGTTCTATCTATCTACGTCCAAATTTCTACAAAGTCTTGAAATTGTTTGGACAAACAAGCCACGTATGGTCTGTGAACTCCTGGTGCTTTTCCGTTTACAATGGTATGTGAACTGCGAAGCTGTTAACATGACCATGCATACTATCACTCTAACACCGACCGAGCTTTATATTCGCAAGAGACACAGCAGATAACTAAAATAACTCGGCTAATATTATACGATATCCAATTTTAAATGAAATCATTCAGTGCAATAGGTTCAATAAGCCATTCAATCAAATCTTGGAAAGCAAGCTAGGAAGATTTATTTAATAAAATATATTGTTGTAGTAGTTTTCGTTTTTCAAACCGGCTATAAGGCTCCTTTGAGTTAATTACAATATTCTAAACATTTAAAATGTTTAAACTATACCAAGTTAAAAAATTCTAAAAAAAGTTAAACTTTATAACTGTAACAACAAAATATTATACTAACTGTAACAACTGGTATAATCAAAACTTTTACAATTAAAACCATTACACTCACCCTCTTTGTGCAAGTCTCTTTTCAGCACTCGAAAGCTTCTTTTCCTTTCTGTCAACCAGCAATGATTCATGTTGGAAAGGCTCTTTGCTTAACAATTTGCCATGCAGAGTTATAATTCCTTGCATAAGCATGTCTATGTATTTGTCCTTGTGTTCAGACAAATCCTTAATTTCTGGTTCCTGAAAATTAACAAAATCGAAATATATATATTTCAATAAAAATATAAAAGATGAAGAAGATGTAAAGAACAATAATACATGTATAATTTTACCTTTTCATCGTTATCAAAACACAAATTCGTGATTTCTTTCATTGAAAGTACAGCATCTGGATTACATTCATCCACAACACGATCTGCCATTCCTTGCTTATTTATTTGTCTATCATAAATCTTCTTTTCTAAGCAGCAGTCCATTACAAACCTATAGACGAAGCATGGTTTCTTTTGTCCATATCTGTGAAAAAAAAAATTATGACAATATTTGGTTAGGCTCTAACTAAACACTTGAACATTTAATCAATACTTTATTGAACCTACCTATAAACTCTACAGACTGCTTGAGTGTCATGGCAAGGATTCCAACTTGCGTCGAATACAATAACTCGATTAGCGCCCACTAGATTAATACCTAACGATCCTGCACGAGTCGATACCAAAAACAAGTAGACGTGAGGATTCGCGTTAAATTCATTGATAAGTTTCTCCCGTTCAAGAGCGTGCGTTGAGCCATCCAAACCTAAAAGATTACAAACATATTGTACTATAATGAGCAAACATTTTTTAATTTAATTAATACATTGATTTAAATAAAAATTCATTTAAGTTACACTTATTTCAATTAATTGCAGATACCAAACAGAACTCACGATAATAAGATGTATTTCTCTCCCAGTATTGTGTGGTGCCAGGAATAAAATTCCTCTCCAGAAAATCTTCAATAAGGTTAAGAGTAAACAAGCTCTGACTGAACAGCAATAGCCTGTCTCCAAGTTTTATGCTCTCATTTAATATGTAGAAGAAAAGCTCCATCTTAGCGGAGTTTTCTATGATACCAGGTATATAGTCCTTCAATAAATCGGACGCCCAATCATATGTCACTTCCTCTGCCTTTTTTGTCATGGCAAGCTCTTCCTCCTTATTTAATTTTTCCTCCTTCTCACTTTCCTCTGATTCTGATTCACCGTTGTTCTTTTCTTTCGAGGTCTTTCGATCTTTTCGTCCTTTAGGCTTAGCCGCCGCTCGTCCTCTGGGCTTTGGTTTATTATCATTTTTCTTTTCTTCTTTACCTTTTCCCTTTTGTCTACCTTTTTTCACATCATTATCTTTCTCGGAGGCGACACTAGTTACACTATCAGCATTCGAAGTTTTTTCGGAGTTATTGAAAGACTGTGTTGGCGTGTTTTTAGGTATCGCCGGCAACATATTAAATTCCTTTTTAGCTTCATCTTTCACAATCTTTTTTGTGTCTAAATCTTCAATTTTAACTTCTCCATCGGACTCAGATTTCATTTCCATTTTGTCTTCTGCTTTTATTTTATCAAGTTCCGTTTTTAAAGGCTCCGTTAGAGGCCAAGAAGTAACAGGACTGCCAGAACTCGCACTACATAGAGGTGGTTTAGTTTCGAGTTGAGGCGGAAAGTTTGGATAATTGTAATTGCTGTTAGGATTTACTGTCTCTGGATATCGTGGAGGGTGCTGTTGAGGATAACCATATGGATTGCCATAATTAGCAGGTGCTGAACTTTGAGAATCATTAACTTCAGATTTCACATCACTGGGGCGATAGTTTGGATCCATTGTACATTCACTTTTCACAATAGGTTGATTAGATGCATTGTTTCCTTGAGGTTGGTTTGCAATGACATTTCCCTGACTTTGTTGTGGAGGAATATTATTAGCATAGTTAGGATAATTAGGCGGCTGATTGGCAAATTGGTTATAAGTGGCAGGATTTCCTTCATAGCCAGAATTTCCAGTGAATGTTTGAGGATATGGTTGATTTGGAAATTCTTGTGTTGGCGGGTTATTCCGATATTCAGATGGAGGATTTTGCGCATTATACTGAGGAAAATCTGGTGTATTTGAAAATGTTCCCTGATATGGAGGTCTATTTTGATTTCCATAACCTTCCTGATTACTCGAGTAAGACGGCAAAGAATTACCGGGATAAGGTGTATTACTTGATGATGGATTATAGTTTGCTGGGTATTGTTGGGAGTTATAATTTGATGGTTGATTGCCATTGAATTCTCCAGATGGTTGATTAGATCCATACTGTTGGTTACCATAGTATCCTTGATTACCATAATAATTACTATTACCCCAAAAGTTTTGATTGTAACCTTGCTCTGAATTATTTGTGGGATACTGGTTTGGATAATTACTGCTATAGGGTTGCTGCTGGGGATAATAATTGTTTCCATATTCGGAGTTGTAAGTTGGGTTGGGAGGGAAATAACCTGTGTTGGAGTTTTGATAGGGTGGATATTGAGGGAAGGTAGAGCTATTGGAAGGGGTGCGATCGGCCGGGGGAGGGTTAGGAAACGTGTTAGATCCGTATGGGCCGTTAGGAGGGAAGGGAGTTTCCCTGAAGGTAGGGTCTTGTCGCAGTTGCGTCGGCGCTGTGGTGTTCGGAGGTATCGTCGCTGCTGGTTTCTTTGATGACCCCTGTTATTTAAAGCACGATGTTTTAAAAAAGAATATCAATCGGTAATAATAAACAATAAATATAAATTGGATTTTGTACAGAATAATGAAATCCAAAAATCAATTTAAAAGTCTAACCCTAGGTTTTGCCGTTCTCCTAGTTGACGCTTTGTTATTTTTCGCACGTCCAGCTTTTGTAACTCCACCAATTTCCTCCAAGTCCAAGTCCTCTTCTATAGCTGCATTAACTTCATTTCGTTTTTTCAGAAAGTTGTAAAGCACATCTGGATGATTCCAAATCTGAAAAATTATTATATAATTAGCATCTACATAAATGACTTTACATTTTATGATAACAATGTTAATCTTACCTTGCAACATATAGCAAATGCTTTCAAAGGATTAGGAACCGACGCGGATCTTACTACCTCATTCATAAATCTATCGTACAATTTACGCTGCAATGGCGTCATTCGTACTAAAAGTACGTATTCCTCTTTTTGGGGTAACGTCGACTGTAACACGGCATGGGACCGCCTAAAATGATAACAGAAACATATTATGAAAAATATATATGTAAGGTAAATATAATTATTATAATGCATAATAATATTATCAATTTAATTATATAAATAATTATGTGATGTATGTAAATTCAGACAAAAATTATATTCTTAGATAAGTCTACAAAACAACAACAGTCTAACCAAGATATTTTTTAGAAATGCACGCAAAACGATTTAACAATATTTTCTTGATTTATTGTTTTGTATGTCTTAAAATTTTATCCCTGCTCAGGCTGTTGTTGTTACAGCCTAATATAAAATCAGAATTATATACGCACCTCTGAACGAAACCCACGAGTAAGGAGTGCAAAACATGAGCTCTATATCTCATAAGCCTTATATCTTGAGGAGTTGAGTCTATACACTGTCCATTCTGAATCGGTCTCTCAAACATATTGCAAAACTCAGTCTTACTGCCCAAGTAGTTTGGACGAACAAAGTCCACCATACACCAATATTCAAGTAAATTATTTTGAAGAGGGTAACCTGAAATTAATAAAAGTTAAATCAGTAAAAGAGCATGTAATAAGAAAAAAACAAATATTTAAGTGTATATGTATGTATAATTATATAGTAGGGATGGGCCGACTATGCCTTTTGCCAAGTAGCTAGTAGCAAAACTAATCGGCAGACTAATCGGCGTTGCCGATAATGGTTTCTGTAACGTTTACATATGATGTTGATGAATGGAGTTTCCGTAACGTTTTTTTCTTCTCAGAATTTAGTAGTAACAGAGTCGTCTAGTCGCCGACTACATTAGGTGCCGATTGGTTCCCGACCAGTGGGCTCATCACTACTATATAGGTACATATTACATATGTTACCTGTCAATACGACCCGTCGTTTAGTCCTCATTTGTTTTAAAGCATAAGATATATTCGAGTGGGAGTTCTTAATGCGATGTCCTTCATCACATATTACGAGATCCGGCCCTGGCTTTACTAGAGCTTCATACATTTCTACAAATCATTAGAAATTAGTTAGGATATAATTTTTTATTATTTTTTTTAAGCTAACATATTCATTTTGAAGACCCACCATCTAAAAGTTTCTTGTCTTCATCTGTTGGCGTGTCTTCCTTCTTATCGTCTTTTATTTCTGTGTCGGCTTTTCCTAAGGAATCTCCATCATCTCTTTCCGCTTTAATATCATCTGGTTTTGATAAATTCGAATGTGTTCCCTAGAATTCAAGCAAAAGTCATGTTAAGCAATTTATATGTTTATATCTTCGCAAGGAATCCGCTCTGGCCTCCCATGGACGAAACAAATGTCATTTGGTATATTTAATTAAAATTACACCCTTTGTTAACTTGAAATAATGTAGTTTGAAAAGAGAAAAATAATTTGAATCGCTCATCGTTTATTCATAACAGACATACATACATACAAACCTTTATTCTTTATAATAAAAGTATAGAAGTATATAAGTTAAGACATCTTTATAGAGGCAGTTTTCAGTACAAATGTTTATAAACTAAATTCTCCAAAAAAACTGCACCAATTTAGATGAAATATGTGTGTAAGTTGGTCCCTGGATGGTTTAAAAATACTTTTTTTTACAAGAAAGTATCTGTTGCGGTAGGTGGTGCTAGAAGATGGCAGGACGTGTCTCGGATCCACTAGTTTAAATATAAATAATAATAAATTAAATATTAACCACCATACCTGACTATCATCATCTAATTTTTCATTTTTCTTATCCTCTTTCTCCTTATCTGCCTCGTTTTTATCAGCTTTCTTTTTCTTACGAGGCTTTTTGTCCTTTTTCATACTCAATAACCTATATAGCTCGTAACCTATCATCAAGACACCACCTACTGTTGACCATTCCTAAAAAAATATTTATGTATTTATGATTATAACCAATTAAAAAATAAAGTTTTATATACATTAATATACACTATATTAATTATAATATTAAAGGCTAAACATAAGTTTAAATGTTTGACCTAAAATAATAATGAATAACGGGGTAGAAATACAAATAAATTAACATTATATGAGTTTCATAAATGATTACCTTAACAACTTTAGCACGCATTTGCAGAGTCTTGTGACTATCATTTAGTACATAAATAGGAAAATTTCGCGGCCGAACTTCACCATGTGCCGCTAAAGGACTATTTGTGGCATCTAATGGTAGCCACATATTAAATTCAGCAACCTAAAACACAATGTTAAAACAGCATTAGAGAGAAAAAATATGTGAAATCGAATTTATTTTATTTAATCGAAAAATTACGATATTTATTCGAATTTATTTAATCGAAAAATTACGATATTTTATTCATGTTATTTCAATTACGTTATGATTTGAAACAAAACAAAATTATAGTTGGAGGAAATAGATTAGTGTTTAAATTTCATAAATTGAATGTCATTTTATGTTACAGTTTGCTATTTTACCACAAGCCTCTGTGGCCTGACTATAGACAGCCTATGACTGGTTACCCAAGTACATACAACTGGTAAATATGAAATCTTAACATTGAACATTAAATTGTATGCTTAAATAAAAGCGACCTAGCTCAAATTTTTATATTGAAATTACTATAAAGTCTAAGTTTTCAGACTCATTATTTGCTCTTTTAGAGTTACATCTCTCCTACTTTAAACAAAATGATAAAAAAAAAACAAATACATTACCCAATTTTGAAGAGTATTTATAGGCATAATGCACAAAACCGTCTTGGAATTAGTGTGTCGTAGGAATATATCACAGAAGCAGACAATTTGTAGTGTTTTTCCTAAGCCCATGGAATGTGCCAATATGCAACCAAAACCAGTTGACGTCGAGAATCTCTGCACGGATTCTATTATGTTATCAAATAGAAATCTAACTCCACCAATCTGAAAAAAAATCAGAACTTGTGAGCATTTTTGTAAAAAAAAAAATTATTACATTAGTGTCACACTTTAGATATTTATATCTCAGAGTAAATCACTATATCAATATAATTAAAAACATACGTAAATAAATATTTTAAAGAGTAGATTAGATATTGATTATCCACACCTCTTTGAATACATGAGTATAATAATTTTTAGGAATGTTTTAAGAAACCAGTGTTTATAATTCTGGGTTTTCATTGTTACATAAAAAGTTACATCTGAAACCTGTGGTGACAATCATGATCTCATGACATATTCTGAGAAATATGTATGTACTATCGACCAACATAATAGAAATTTACCATTAACAGTAGCTATACATATTTTACCAGTATGTATAGTTAAAAATAAGAAAGCAAAGGATACATACTTGATGTGGTTTGATCACCCTCGCAATCTGTGGTGCAAGGAATATGTCTTCTTCATTTTCAGCATGACCAATATTTATCAGGACACGGCCTTGTTCATCCGGCACATTATATGCATCGTTAACATGCAGGCCTAAAAAATATATAAAATGTGTAGCAGTAAAACTTAAAACTCTGACATTATTATATAGCATAAGGTATCGACAATATAATATTTCAAGCCATATAGGGACAGAGGCCATTAAAGGGTTTATGTAAAATATAGTTTATGTTAATCTGGAATAATTCAGCATTCTAAATTGCTACTGTAGCATGAAACATAGTGTAAAATAATTTTTGACATTGGACCAGTAGTTAATTTTACCCATTACATACATATATACATACATATTGTCACTAGAAAGCCACAGGAAACCGTGGCGCTTTACTACTAAAGCGCCACTCGAAAGCCAAAACTACTTTCTTTTAGGCCTTCGAGTGACAATATAAATCTGCCCTCTTTATATTAAAAGCATATAGAAAGGTATAAAACTATAGATAAAACACAACAAATGTATTCAGAAAGCATACCAGAATTCCCTGGATCCTCTTCAGCTTCTGGACTCGGGGGGACTTCTGAATCTGATAACATTATACAATCATCTGAATCTGATGACGATGATGATGATTCCTCTCCACTACTGCTGTCAACTATTTCTACCACCTGTAATATAAGATTTAATTATTTAGTACAAAATTTGTAACTCATTGTTGTAGATTTACAACTCATTATATTGAAGAAACTTCAACAAAGATTGTTGTAGCCTATACAAAACACTTTGCACCTGACTGCAGTAGATTTCCTCAGATTAAATTTCCTGAGTATGCTCAAGTGTTGAAGTGAAATGTGCATAGCGTCTGTGTGCACATAATACCAGACAGATTTATTTTAATTTTGTAAATTTTAGTTAAATAATTTTCAGATTTGTTAAGGTTAATGTAAAACAATCCCATCTTATTTTTACATGTTTAAACATGTGCTCATTAAGATCATACTTTAGAAACCATGATAATCTAAATAATTTGTACAACTTTCTATAGTTGAGTAGATACTATAGTGAAAAATGCACAATATCAAATATACTTATAAACATTAATACATAGACTGAAAAAACATAAGTCTTCCTTTCAGCTTTACTGCAGTCCGATAAAAGACATAATTAATAAAAAATTACATGTCCCATACATATAGCATATAAATAATAAAAAACATTTCACCTCTTTCTTTTCAGACTTTTGATCGGGTTTAATTTGCTTTTGTAACATGGAAGCCCCTGATGTTGTAGGTTTCGACACCTTTGTAACTTCCAGCTGATGTTGCTTAACTGACGTCTTTTTAACATCACCAGATGGTAATTTGACTAATACTGTGTTTGGTAAACTAAAAATAAACATTTTAAAAGATTTAAAGTAGAGAAATAGATTTATATTTTAATAAACTTTTGATTCTGGATTTAACTATAGGTTATCAAAGGAAAATATTGCACAGAAACATGACCAGCACAATGGTTTAAGTGCCATTCTTTAATTAGATGAAGGGATGAGACATTTACTGATCAATTACTTTTAATATTGAATTAATTGCATTTGAAAGTAACTATTGCTTGTTAATATATACATACTTTAATTTCTGTCCAGCGCCACCCTTTTTTAATAATGACGATCCACCCTGAAGTAATGACAATGTCTTTTGATGTATTTTATTTTGCCTATTTAGAGCTATTTGCCTTTGTACCTGTTACATAAAAACATATTTTATTGTTATGTTAACATAGACATGCATTATTTTATAATTTTCTTATTATTGCAGCTTCCAATATTTATCATAATTTCGAGTATTTGTTAAACTCACCTCTCTAATAATTCTCTGTTGCTCCTGAACACGAGCCAATCTCTCTGATTCTTGCCGCTGAGCAGCGAGTGTTGAAGCATCAAGATTTTTCTCATCCATCACTTCTCTGATGTTTCGGCGGACATTAAGTGCATTAGGGTTTAATGCCTTTTTCTGTTTGAAACAAAATAAACACACAATTTCAGCATCATAACGTTAATTGAAATTCATTTATGTCTCATATCTATTTCTTTAACATAAAGGTTAAAGATGTTTATCTTATTAAAAAAATTAATGTTACCTCTTCATCAGTGTCTGCCTTCTTCTCATCGCTCTGTTCCTTGTCTCCTTCTTGCTCACTTGGTTTTACACTTATCTCTTCCATTTCCTTTAACTTATCTGTGACATCAAAATCCTGACTTCCATCTTCTTGCTTCGTCATATTCAGTAATTCCTCAGCAGTTTTCTCTGAACACAATTCCTCTTGCTCTACTTCAGCAATCTCAACGTTTTTCGTCAAATCCAAATCTCCTTCATTTATAATATCACTAATAGTAAGCGTCTTAGGTTCCTCATCTTTTTTATGGAGCTTCTCCTCGCACAGTACAGATTCAGGTACATCTGCAACCAGTTGCTTTGTTTTCTTTGCCTCAACAATATCACCAGTTTCTGGGTCAATGTAACTATCATTTTCGTCGTTCGATTCCTGTGCAGCACTAGGATCAACCACAAACTCTTCTTCTGACAAACCATCACTATCAGTATTGTTATCTTCACTAGAAAAACCACTAACATCTAACACATTCTGACCAATTAAACTGCGTATCGTAATACCAGTGTCCTTTTTTAACTTTTTTGTAAAATCATGAAACGTTTTAACAGCTTCCATTTTCCTTTTATGGCTCATTGGCCGAGGACGTGAGTTTACTCTCCTCCGAGGGTTCATTGCAGCAGCCTGAGCGAAGTGTGCGCGCTGTATCCTGGCGATCGTTTCATCTTCGTCCTCGCTGTTCCAAACTTCCTCTTCCGAATCGTCATCTTCTCCAACTTTTCCTTTAAACTTGCCTCTAACTGACATAGTCCCGCCAGCATCACCCATATCAAAAATAAACTGTCTTTCCAATATCTGGTAATTAACTGGGATACATGTCCATTGCTCATCAACTCATCATATTACAGCTATATTTTTTACATAGAACGAATAACACTCTAGGTTTCATTGATAATTCGCTCAAAACCGGCAATTTATTCTTGTTTATTTAAAACATAATCATTTTGATTTTGGTAATACTTCTTTGTACATTTTTCGACGCTTTATACGAGATGGAAAGAAAGAAGCCGGATACCAAAAATCTTCAAAAGGAGCACTTATACAGTCGTAAACACTCTGTCCTTTGATCCTTTTCGGAAAAATTAAGATTTATAACATTAAAAAATGAAAATCTGCAATTAAAATTTAGGAAGCCATTACTTCCGCAATAAATAGCATTCGCCTATTATACATATAATTTGTGTATTCGACAAGCGTGTTTACTAAAACTGTTAGACATTTTATAGGAGTGTGTCTTGACAACTTTAGTTACATTCAACTTTAAGGCATAAAATTGTATGTCAATAATCAGTGGTGTAAAAGCAATCAGTCAAGGTAACGACAAACTATGACAAACAATACAGACCCTTCGTACAAGTAACCAATAGGATAAAAGTTACCTGGGCAATATATTTTAAGCAATGGCAACATTGTTGGTCTTGTTCTGAGGGTTGTCATTACCTACCCATACAAAATCCTTATCTACCTACTGAATTCATTTAGAAATTGTCAATTAAACCAGTGTTGTAATTTTGCAACATGAAAATTTGTGATGTCTACTTTCGTTTTTATTGTGCTAAAACTTCACTTTAATTATCTTTATCTAGAATTCAAACTTAAATATTTTTTATTCATGAATGTAAGGGCATATCTACTCATTTTTTCTTTTAATTCTTGGATAGGAGCTTATTTAATTTTCATCAATCGATGCTGTGTGATCAATACTGTCAAATAATATATGTAGATATTAGATACAAATTCATCAATTAAAACGTTACACCAAAGCTTTACACTGAGATTTTTTCGGAAATGTAACAGCAATGTATAATTAATTTTGTTAACTCGTAAATATCTAATGTTAAAAAAAATCTTAACATTACGGATTACCTTAAAATTTTAGCGTATTCTACTATACGTAATATTTATTAAGGCCTTAAAATCAGATACATATTGCTATTATTTTGAAAACGGTACATTAAGTTCGGTACGCAAGGCAGCTTTTTATGTGATCGACAGCGACGATTAACATTTAAGTAGCAGAGAAATCGCCGTCGACTAAAGTCGCTGGTCGACTGGCTGACTGACTAAAGGCTAAACTGAGGTTACCAGAGGCCCAATTTCAGACCCCTTTCCCATTTATTCCCCCTAAAAGGCCGGCAACGCATTTTGTAGCTCCTCTGGAGTTGCAAATGTCCATGGGCGGCAGCATCCACTTTCCATGAGGTGATCTGTCAGCTTGTTTGAAGCCCTATCCCATAAAAAAAAGAAATGTTGCCTGGAGTGCTAATGTTCCTAAAGGTGGATACTGATGGCAGCGGCTTTGATCGAGGCGACTCAAGTCGCTGTTAAAATTCACGTCTAGACCGTCTCTGGCGATACAGCGACTTTAGTCGCTGTAAGAAACGTCGCTGGCGACTAACGACTTTGACCAATATTTTATAGTATTTTCAACTTTATCAGCTATTAAGGTGTGTTTTCCAATTACAGAGCATAATGCGACACAGTGCTGCACAATGCTTAAGTGTGCTAATTTTTGCAAAGTGGTGCTCTAGTTGGAACAATCAGCGTGCGGCATAATTCCGCATAATGCGCTTTAGTGCTGTAATTGGAAAACACAGAAGGTGAGCACTGACGGCAGCGACTTCGGTCGACAGCGACTTCTCTGCGACTTAAAAGTCATGCGTCCACATTACAGCGACTTATTAGTACTTATTTCAAATCAATCATCTAAATTGTGGTATACTTTGTATTTAATATCTTGAAATTATAAATGAATATTACATTAAACCTAATAGCTGATAAAGCTAAAAATACTATAAAATATTGGTCAAATTCGTTAGTCCCTAGCAACATTTCAGATTTACTGCGACTAAAGTTGCTGTATCGCTAGCGACTACGAGCGAGCAATGTTTTATTGCATATATTTATGCAATAAAATATTTTTTTTACAATATTATATTGTTAATTTTTATAACTCAATCCTTTATAATTAGTTGAATAATTTACACATTAGGATTTATGCGCCATTTTATGAAAAAAAAAAGTTAATACTGGTGGCAATATTGCGCTTTAATTTCACTAAGTTTTTTTGTATATTTATAGATAATTCTAATATTATCTACGTGTTTTATGAAAATGCCAAGTAGATATCTAAATATAGATAGATAGATATAAAAGTTGAACATGCTTGAGTAGATACATTAGGTAATGTTATCTGTGGTAGATGTGGTGGTACGACACTTGATATAATCTGTGAATATTAAAATATTGGCACGGAGGCGTAGCTCCCCCGCATAGAATGGTTTTTATCTATGGAAGTTCTGCCTCTTCTTACGTAGTATTGTATACTCTTTGGCCGTGAACATTGACTGTACTAGAAGAGCTACAAATGCATTATCAGTCTAA
This sequence comes from Junonia grisea, assembly GCA_018235645.1. Lineage (NCBI taxonomy): Eukaryota > Metazoa > Arthropoda > Insecta > Lepidoptera > Nymphalidae > Junonia > Junonia grisea. Next base: position 5,476 of record DVXP01000331.1, on the reverse strand, counting down.
AAAATTGAATAAGGAAAGACTGGCATAGGATGTAATTGGTAAATAGTGTTCGGTAGACTTGCGACTATAACTGAATATCTCAATATACAAAACGCGGTAATATTCCTTATGCCGGTTTTTTGTCGCATCAAGCTCTCCTATATATTTCAGTATTTATTTATTTATTTATTTATTATTTTGGACAATTAACAAGATCTACTAAAAAAAGTAAAAAAAAACACATGTACAAAACATCACGTTAAGTAGAATCTCAAATTACAGATATATTATTACAAAATACAAAATACAAATTACAAAATACAAATCATTTAAGAACGTTTGGAAATGTCTCTTCGATAAAATTTATCGAATCGACAAACAAGATATTTTATCTTAATTCCTGACGTCATTCAATACCGATATCTACCTAACAATTTATTACTATTATTACGTCGCTCACTGCGAAGAAACCTTCAATTTGCATCGTTATTTACCGGACGACTTGCCCCGAGGGTGATCGGTCGACTGGAACTCTTTCTATTTTCTTTGTCTTTGTACATATCTTGCGTACATACATATATACCTCACTGTCTTTGTATACGTATCTTATGTATACGTACCTGTGTATGTGTTTTTGTAATCAATAGCTATGTAGGGTTATTAGTGTTAGTATGAATTTGTTATGTACATTTGTGAGCCATACGAGTAGTTTTATAGATTGGGTTCTGCAATTTAATTGATCTTCATCATCCTAGCATTTTTCCGGACATTTAAGACGGTTCGATTATTAGGTAAACTGGAATTTGCTAAAACTAAATCCATGATATAAAAAACATAGCTTATGTTAATCGTGGATAATAAGAATGTGGTGAAAGAATTTTTGAAATTGTTTCAGTATTTTTTTTATTTTATTCGCTACATACATAGGTAGGTGTACATATACGTTTGTATGTAATTTACAACAAATCTCTCTTTTTTGTAATAAAAGTGTAGATATAGACTGCCCTAGTTAATATAGGTACTTAAGGTTGTACTTCCGAATCATTCTAGCTTATTTGTTAAAGACATATGAAATACTCGTACCGTATTGATCTGTTTGTCATACCGAAGCGCATGAATCTATGTAAACTGTCTCTGTGTATGTCGAGCAAACTTTTAAACATGCTATCAAATGTGTATTCGAAATCGAAGTTTGGGTAACCTAGGTATCAAAGAAAGAATACGGAACTCTAGATTTTGTTGTTACTTATACTTACTTACTCACTTACTCATATTTTTAAATGGATTCGCTATTACCTTTTAGCTTTGCGGTTCTACTCGCGTTTAATTAAGTTTGTGAGTTGTGTATCTTGGTTACGTCTTCACGTTGAAACAGATGAACCGATAATATTTCCAGGAAGCTGATATAATAACACATAGGCTATTTGCCATGCCAACGTCATATTTTTCGATATAAAACCGCAAAAACATATAAGTATGATGAGAGCTTAATCGAAGCAGAATTATAAGTATTACGATAGCGACGTTTGTCTGCAGTTATAACTGTTAATGAAGGGTTCATTTAAAAAAAAGAGTCAAAATTAATAGATAACACTTCCTTTCTGTATTTGAAATTCTGAATTGATGATCGTTATGACTAAACTATCACGATATTAAATATATTAAAAACAAAATCTATCTTTATGCCGTCTCAACCGCGGGCAACACCGCGAGCTGGAACCGCGATGTTAAACTCAAAATATCCTCCTCACTCGTATAGGAATTTCAATAGTGCCAAAATGAGACAGAAATTAATTTAACAAAACATTTAAATTGTTAAATTATTATTAATTCAAACCATCCAATAAGAAACAATAATTTTAAAACTCCTGTCTAATTGGACAAAGTAAATTAAATTTTTAATAACAATTGGTCACCCACCTTTTTATATTAATATCTATATAGCCAATAGCGAGAGTTGTAATTTTTAAAGAGATTTTTGAATTTCGAATTTTCAAATAGAAACAATAAAGCCCGTGCACACCAAAACCATTGCGGTGCGACGCGTGACGATGAACGGCCGATTGTGTAAAGTTCCATACAAAAGCAAGCGGTTGCGATTAACGCGTCACATCGCTTCACCTTCGGTGGACATCTGCCCTATTTAATGAATTAGCGGTATTTAGCGTAAACAAATATTACTCGGCGGCACTCCTCACTCATATGATTATTTTGCTACTGTTAGAATGAGATAGATATAGCTTTGGAAGGAATTAAAAAATTTTAATTTAAAAAAGGTGCTTTCTACTCGAATAGTAAATTTTGTTATTGTTAGAATGAGACAACGATAATTTTGATTGCTTACCTATTTAACAATTTAGCAGATATTAAATATGCATCACCTTAAAGTGCATACATAACAAAATATTAGTTTTAACCGTCTATTTAAAGGTAAGTCCTAGGACAAAATTTTTATTGAGCAAATAATAATTAATTTAATTGAGTTTGTGGTGAGTAATTTTTAGTTTTAAAGAGAAATATTTTCCAAGAATTCGATATATTTACTTAGAACAGTTATCTGATCATTCGGGTAACACCGCGGGGCGCAGCTCAGCTCAGCTCATTTTAACTGGCTATCCAAAGAAAAGAACCAGTGATACAGATTTAAATAAAAACGCAAAAAAAAAAACGTAACACAGCCTGTACATATCCCGCTGCTGGGCATAGGCCTCCTCTTCAATTAGGGAGAAGGTATGGAGCTTAATCCACCACGCTGCTCTACTGCGGGTTGGTGGATAATAAAAACGCTAAAAAGGATTAATCAGAATCATACCTACAACAACAATTGTACTTAATTGTTGTTGTATGTATATTTTATTACATGTAAACTGTTTATTGTACAGTGTACTTACATTAACAAGTTTTTAAAATAGGAATCTTGACCGAGGTTAAACTTAAAGTAAAGTCAGCGGTGCTAGCCAGGGTTTGAACCCGCGACCTTCGGTTCAGATCGACGTGTTCTCACCACTCGGCCATCTCGGCTCTCGTTAAACTAAATCTCGTTAATTCATCCCCTACGGGTTTCAGAGAAACAAGATTCCTTCTAGATGCTCACTTGAATTTTATTGGAATCGGTACGATAGGTTTATTCCTCGTATTTGGAGAGATGTCGGAATAGGCGATAGGATTATTTTTTCCGATATCATCCGGGTAAAGTATTGCGGGATCTTATGTGCGGGAATATGGGAGGGAATGTAAACATATTTCTTGAATGAAAAATATCAATTTCGCTTTTTTTTTTCTTTATTTATTATTATTGACTTGGTTGTGATTTAAGGAACATGTGTTTTGCTTAAAATTATGTTACTTATCTTAACAATTGTTCCTTAAGTAATCAATGTTACCTTTATTACAGGTAATTTATTTAAAAACACATTGAGGACAGTGATAAAACAACTAGCCGTTTTAACGCACTCTAATAGCATTGAATTTTCATTCCTAACTGAAATTGTTACAATATACGATAAAATAGTTTTTTTAAACACCAAAAGTGCGCAAAATGTACCTATATATAACCGGCAAACGTTGTTTTGCCATAAAAAAATAAAAAAAATTGAGGAGTAGACCACCCTTATTATTTAGGGGTGTAAAAAATAGATGTTAGCCAATTCTCAGACCTACCCAATATGCTTACTAAATTTCAGAGGAATCGGTCAAGCCGTTTCGGAGGAGTATGGAGACTAACATTGTGACACGAGAATTTTTTACATATATATAAGATATTCAACCAAATATATGTACCTACCTACATACAACCTATGAGACATATACATAATATGGAACTGCGATTTGTCCCACCACCAAAACAAAAGGAAACACCACAAACGCCTTCCAACGCGTTTACTGTAAGAGTTGAAAACTTCCAGCGTTATTATAGATCTATAATAAAACACGGCAACAAAGAATGAGTGGGGTTCAGTCGCGTCAACGTAAGGCGAAGGAGCTGTTGCGAGTTACGCTGTCTCAAAACTGTTTTGAAACTGGCGATATTTTATCCTTCTTCCTTCTTATATTATAAAGACAATATTTTGTAGGCTTGGATGTTTGATGGTTTTTAGCGGCAAAATGGCTGAACCGATTTAGCTGAATGTTGACATAATGATATCTTTTACCTTGGATGAGGAAATAGGCTACATTATTTCCCGCAAACTTTAAACTTTCTTCAGGAGTTACGTACTATAACAGTCTTGAACAAAGTCACGGGCCACAGCTAGTAAATCTATAACGGTGAACTGGCAACAAATAATGTAATGAGTGGAGTTTGTCGCGTCGACGTAAGGCGAAAGTCTTGTTTTGAGTTACGCTGCCTCGAGCTCGCTAGATGTGAGATGGGGCTTAGAAACTGGCGATATTTTATACTTCTAATATTATAAAAGCGATAGCCTGTAAGTTTGGATGTTAGTTGCCTTTCACGGCAAAAGGACGAAACCGATTTGTCAGAAAGTAACTGTCAGAAAGACACTGTAATGGCTTATATACCTGTCTTTAAGGTACATTTTATTTAAACTTCACACAAGGAATTACGTACTATAAAAGGCGCGGACGAAGACGCGGGTCTTAGCTAGTAAGCCTATAATGGTGAACAGGCAACAAATAATGTAATGAGTGGAGTTCAGTCGCGTCGACGTAAGGCGAAAGTCTTGTTGCGAGTTACGCTGCCTCGAGCTCGCTGGATGTAAAATGGGGGCTTTGAAAATAGCGATAATTGTTTCATTAAAGTTAATTGTTAGGTTATATTTTAGTTTTAGGATATATTTTTTTATGTTTTTGCTACTTTTTGAATCACGTGGAATGTTGGATATTATCAAGAATCAGTTAACTATTAAAGTCTCCCACGCGATAAAGAAACTACGTACTACTCTATACTAGCAGTATCAAACGAAATCACTTTTAGTAGAAACTCTTAATTAACTGACTAACCTTTTCTAAAATTATAAAGGAGGAACAAAACGCTTTTGCCTGGGCCTCAATAGTATAAATTATCGTATACGAAAAGTAGCATCGCGGCTGTCGCAACGCCTTTGTGTCTGAACGCTGATTGCGACGCGGCGCAGTGCTTCCTCACTCTTGCATCTATACCTCAAAGAGCAATCAAAGAGTTCTGATAATTTCATTTTTGATGGAATTATTGAGTAACAAAAATTATAAATACTGCTATTGGTGGCGATTAAATTTCCCTAGCGGCGGTTTGTGGAACTAGTATAGGATATAATTAACAGATACTTTTCGAAGAAATGTCTGGGAAACAACCTGAGCTTCTCATTGTATTGTTTTTAAAACTATCTGAGATATTATGATTTCGTATTTGGACATTCACAAGGTAGTCGAAAATACTATAAGATCTCTTCGTGAAATTGAAATAAGATTAAAATCTAAAAGAGTTTTTTTTTTGTTGACGCAGGGTAAATCTTCATAGATACCCGACTCCTGGGGGGGAGACCGGGTTATGTGAGATTGC
>DVXP01000330.1:0-22415 GCA_018235645.1 Junonia grisea | reverse complement strand
AATGACAGATTCGAAATTCAAATGTAATATTTTTTTATAATTAAGTGTAACAGTATTTATGGCCAGACTAAGTATACATCTTATTAAATAGATATTTTGCAGTTATATTTATGTGTATATGGTAATTTGGCAAAATCGGTATAAATTTCTAGAAAAATTTAAATCGTTACTATCATAAATTTATATATTTTTATTTTGAATTTGCGCATTTTTGTGCTCACAATAATTTACACATTTATTATAATTAACATGTAGTCTGGTTAACAAGAAACAATGTTGAAAACATGACAGATGTCAAACGCTGTTTTAACCGACATAAAAAAGGTAAAGAAGTAGGTTATATTGACCGGTTTAGTTTTTTTAATGAATGTTGTAGAAATACAAAACATACATAAAAACTATTCGAAACCTATAACATCTTTTGTATGTGAAAGAATTTAAATTTGCTCTAAATGTCTTATGTTTTACTTAAAAACGTCAAGAATTATATTTTATACCTCCCGGTAAAAGTAGATAATGATTTAATATCGATTTTATAGTTAGGTATATGAATTTTTATATTTACATGTACTCACGACTCACGACTACAATTCATGGAATATTATAAATGCACTTAATAATTACTATCGTGTTATAATTAAACTACGTTTAAACACGAAGTTCATGCACACAACATTGCTATTTTTTTTTCTAAAAACATTAAAAACCATACTGAGTAGTTTATTAGATCGAATAATATAACTAAAAGCATTCATTCCTATTCGTTCAATAAAGACACAAAGGCGTTAAGATCCAATCACTGTTTGTTAAATCCATTCGAAAAAATTTCCAGTCAAGCCAACTGTTGTTATAATTTTCATATTTGCATTTTTATGTTTGTGTTCTAGCCACGGAGTAGGTTTCAATGAGTTGTAACTGCTTTTTAAAACTTTTCTCTAAGTATCTATAAAATATTTTTACAAACATCTAACAAATTAATAGGTAAATTCTCAATCTTTTCAATATAATTAAAATATTTTAACAATATCGAAGGCGAACAGTCATAAATAAAATTAGAGACAAACTAACGAGTGTCTTATCATGTACCAATATTTTTCCAGTGACATGAGTGATATCCGGGCTACCTTTAGGTCGTTTTTCGTCACGAACTTAGCGGATGACTTTTTTATGTTAGGAATCCGAATCGAAGTTGCAATTTTTTCTATGCTGCTATTTTCCATCCATTCCCCGCCTTAGCTGCGATGGATGTCAGGTGATTGTGATAACAATCGGGAACCAGTTTTACGTGCTTTCTGTGACACGGTAGGAAAACCCATAAGGACAAATACCCAGTTTTAAGAGCTAATGTTTGTACATTTACAATCATCAGCCCCAAGTGGGGAACGATCCCGCAGCCATCGGCTTATTTAGTAAGACTACACCAGCGGCCGTCAGACTATTCATTAATAATAGACTTATAAATTTATATCTGTGTCAAAAACTTCGTCGTTGCATATGACGGGTCGGCGAAAGAATATCTCTATTTCAAAATCAATAGCCACATTATTGGGTGGTTACATTTTCGACGATAAAACACTAACCAGTTACAAACTCGTTTCGGCCGCAGCGTTTAATAACGTATTTAAAATCACGGTTCCCGGCGGACAAGCTCGCGTCGCATATGATGGCTGGCGAAATAATATCAATATATCAAATTCTGAAAACTAATGGGTACACTTGCTGACAAAGCACTAACCAGTTACAACTCATTCCGACCGCGGCGTTTAGTAACGTATAGGTAAATTCAACCAACTTGGAATGTCTAAACACGAGTTGTATTAGAATTTGCGCATGTCTTTCAAAGTAATCTCAACTCTGACTGATATCTAATGATTTATTCTGCGCAGCGTAACGCGCATAGTTCAGATCATTCAAGTTTCGTGAATCGAACTATATTTAAAATCACGGTTCCCGGCGGGCGAGCTCGTCGTCGCATATGATTGGTCGACGGTCGTCGCCCTTGCCGCGGGGGCGCACGCGTCTCGCAAGTGAGCTGGTCTTGTCGACCGCGCCCCAACTGTGCGAGCCGCCCCGCGACAGCAGCCCTGTCACTCCCTCGCCTAGCTTCGTGTGGTGAATGCCGTACAGGAAGTACAGGAGGAGACCTGGAATGTACATACGAGTAATACTGATTATTATTTGGTATTATTCCACACGTGGGAATATAACTGCCATACCATGGTGCAATGCTCTAGCCAGTTGAATTATGGGCAGCGTCATGGGTCATTTTGAAAATTTTTAAGGTTTTTTTTAGTGACATCTAAGCGACCGTGGTGCCACCTACTGTAGAAAATTTATTGCACTCGATGGCTTCGCTAGCATGGACGACACTCCGGACGAAAATTCATTAATGACCCTCGCAACCCTATCTTTCGCTAATTATGATGCTTTTTATTTTAATATGGTTCCAATTTTAATGAATGAAAGAGAACGGGAATTCATATAATTTCCATTTCCTACCCTAGCACTATTTCGGTGAGTATTCGAATTCGAACAATAATTTGTTATTTACAGATGGATAATTTTAAGTTATCGCCTTAGAAGACTTTCTTGAAAAAGTCACTGATTTTTTTGTTTCCCACTGTGAACAAAATTAATTTTCACTCCCTTGATAACTGCTAATATCTTTCGATATCCTTTTGCTACTTTAACGCCAACTGTTTGATGCATCTCAAGTGACATAGTCCTCTTACCTCTACGCTTCTTGACTAAAACTAAAAATGTTATAATAATAAGAAATACCCAGTTGAAAGTTTGCTTAGAAAACCTATAATTTCCCAATAAAATAGACTACTCAAATCATTCCATGTAAAAGAAATCCTATTTTTCAACTAGTCTATCACTAATGATATCAATTATTAAGTTAATCTATTTATTCCGTATATGAATACCTACAGAATTAATCTACATTACAGAAAATGCACTTAAAGTGATGGGAATCATGAAATTTTACTCAGAAACTTATGTAAGGCAGATGAACACTAACAGACGATTGAAAATGGAAAACATCGCCAAAGAAAGAACCTGTCAAGTAAGAGAAAGAACTCACCAAATGTCATCCAAATAGTGAACCGTGCCCAGGTAAGTGCGTTGAGATTGATCATCAATTCGACGTTTAGCATGACACTAGCAGCCGGCAGTAAAGGCACCCAAGGCACGCGGAATGGCAAACGTACAGGACTTTGCTGATGGGCCCATATTATAAACAAACCTGTAAACATTAAAAATTTAGAAATATGCTAACAATAAGAGCCAGAAATAGTTGCTGCGAATTTCCAGATACACCAAAATTCTTCTAATACAATAATACCTATAGGTACCTATTGATGTTTTCCCTTGACAAGATGATGATGATGATTTCTAAATAATGTTTAGATTTAAATCATGGGTTTAGATTATTAGATATCTTCTATTTTCGGGACCATGTCAAAATTTCCAATCCCTTAGATTGGAAATTTTGACATAGTCATTATGATGACAGTGCACTTGATTTTTTGTTTATTTATTTAATAACTATTTAGAGTTAAATAAGACTAAAACTATTATAGAATCCAATAACAAAAAATCTACCCTAAATCTATTAAGTAAAATATGTTCAACTCACAAGCAATAATAATGAAACTCAACACGAAGTCCGGCAACAGCGCCCACAGGCCAGCGGGCTCCGCTAGGAAGTGATTGTGTGCGCACAGCGCCGCAGCGGCCGCAGTGAAGATGTACACGCAGCTAGTGACTGCGCTGCCTGGAGCGCGCCCGCCAGCTAACGGCTCCAGCCATGCGTACTGCGCGCGAAGACGCCCCACCGTAAGCGCTTCAAACATCTGATAAAATATTAAACTATTAGCTATTAGCTATTACAATATATACTTAATGAAATGTGATTTGACAGCTGAAAAGAAAATTATTGCGGTACAATTATTGCTGATAAAGTTACACTACTAATACCTATTGGTGGCGAGAAAATTTCACTAGCGGCGGTTTGCGGAACTAGTAAAGATGCATGGGAAACAACAGGTTGTTCTATTACCCATAAAAATAAAATGATAAACACAGGTGTTTATCATTTTATTGTTTTTAAAACAATCTGCGATATTATTTCATTGTTGGACATTTACAAGGTAGTCGAAAATACTAGGTATTAAGACCTCTTCGTGAGGGTGAAATAAGATTAGATTAGAAGGAAAGATATGGAAAAGTAAGCCCTAATAGCCCGCACCTAAATAATTGTTTAAAACAACCAAATAATGATAAACAAGCTGTTTATCGCGCATCTGACAGAAAAGTATCTGACAGTATCTGTCATACTACTGGCCTCCGGTAGTTCTGCGAGTCGCCGCTAGGGAATCTGCTCGTCGCCAATACACATAAAAACAAAGTATTAAAAGACATTATCTTGGCTTGGACGTAGGTGTTTAATGCACGAGTATCTTCAGTGACGTCGTTCCTCATGCTTACTTGCGTCAAGACTGCAACATGTGACATACTTTTTATTCTGATAAATTAGTTTGACATTTTTTTCCCGCCTTCAAAAAAGAAGGGAACCATAATTTGTTTTTATTCCTGTAACTGCATCGTAAGTTGTGAACCGATTGCAAATATTCATTTTTTATGGTATGTATCTTAATTAATACTATCTTTTTATCAAAAACGGGCCTGTAATTATTAAGAAAATTAATAAACATCAAAGAAATTTTGCACGCATGTGTAATAGTCGCCGTGATTGTTCGACGTCGGTTATATTCTTCATTGAAACCATACAAACTAAGCCATCTAAATAATTTCATCATCCTATATAAAAATTGTATTATGGCTAATATCGAGGATCAATATTTAAATTAATTTTAGATCCCGTGGTTTAGGTACGCGTGCGGTCTGATCCTTAGACTAGCTGATAAAACATAAACAAGAATACATAAAAAATATTTTTACTCCAATCGATAAACAAATCTATCGGTACTTTTACATCATTTTAACAAACGTTATTCATTTATAAAATACCTAAATCAAATTTTTAGCGAGGCGCTTTAATATCATTTTCTAAAGTATCAAACGTTCAAGTCCCGTTACAATATTACGTACATGTGACGTCACACAGAGAGTACAAACCTTTTACCGCAATTCGAAATTAAATTGCACCACCTACGATATTTGCACGGCGCTTGTAATATCTTGACAATTTCTGATGTCTCCCACGCCGAAAACTCGACTTATTTCCCCATTGTTTACTCAAACTCGAACCCGTGGCATTTTGTTACACTTTGTTATTAATTTGAAAGAATTTTATATTTTATTAGTCCTTTCGTACTTGTTTTATGCTGTGTATAAAACAAATACGAATTTGTTGTTATATTGTTAGTGGGTTTTTGTTCACATTAAATTTCGAAGTCAAAATATTCAACGTAATAGCTTTTCTAAGGCCAAATATTGTAGATTTTAAGATAGGCATTACTATAATAAATATTTTAAGAAATAAGATAGTAAAAATGTTAGCATTGAAAAAATTCACACCTTCTCCGTAAAAAATCGAAAGTATCTACCTAATACCCTCTAAATAAGCTGTATTGTACATTGTAAAGTCGACAGCAATAAAAAATTGAAACATTTCTCTTCAACGAAACAAAACTAGAATCGAAGACGTCGTCTAGCAGTAATTCAATTGCAGCCAGAACACAAGTATCTAGCAAATAGATTTCCACGAGTCCTATCTCGGTTATAAAAACCAATTCGCTGACGGTAACAACGTTTGTGGCAGAAATTTACTTTGTAGGAAGCGTGGTGTCTTCCCCATCCCCTCTTATCCACCTGTCTCGCACGTTTCCGGGACTTCTGTCCCGATTGTTTTCAATGATTACTAGTGTATGGTTGTGGTGAAGTTTTGATTGAAACAAGTATGTATTTTATGGTAAATGTGCCTTGTTCAACTCCTTCGGTTTTCAGTTACGTTGCATATTTTATGTATATATACAAGGACGTAAATAGACTGAATGATTTATTGCAAAATTTAGCAATAACTGCTGATGGGTTTTTCACTGATAAGGACAATTCAATTTGGGTGAGTCAATACACGAACGAAAAAATTGATAATAATTTACGTTTTAAAGAAAATAAAGCGCTGATTTAAAGACAAACATTTCGAATCCATCATCGTCAAGTGTAGAGGTTTTGTAACTAACGCTAAGCGGTAACTTTTGTACATTGACTGATTTATTACATAAAAGAAACTGACTTTCAATAAAGAATTATATTTTCTTCAAGTTAAAATCTAGAAAATTCCACAATACTCGCAACTAACTTCTGAATTAAAGGTGGAAGTTTAGAATTTTCAACTTAATCGATCTTTTAATTCGTTCTAAAGAATTGCTATGAGTTCATGTACCTGTGCAATGATTCAATTAAATACCGTTCTCACACTTGTCTAGTACACCTTCATGTTGTTAAAACATTGAATAAAACAACAGATTCACAGCTGTCGCGTGATTCACAAGCTGCTTTAAAATCACATTCTTCTTCAAATTTTCGATCATTTTGTCTTAACTTTTGATTTGAGGGTTTTGAAATAGAAAGTATATTGGATTTTTATTTGATTTTCATTTTATAACAAATTATGATAATTTTTTGGTAATTACTTGGTATCCTACCGAAAGGATAACACCATTTTGATTTTTGGTAGCAAAAAACTATAGTTAGTAGAAACAGAGTTTCTTTTTTTAATGATAGAGTAATAGATTCATAGATTAACATATTAGCCATATTGCTATATAATTTAAATGGTATAATACTCTTTTATCACAGCAGTAAGCCGCCATATATAATTTCGGAAACTTTAATCTGTAACTGTTGGTTGAATATTCAATAGTCCAATTAACAATAATCCGCTGGCTAATAATTAAAGTTCGCCACGCTTCGAAAACTCGAAGCATATTAGTTATATTAAGCCTGGCCGTAACGTGTGCAATTTTGATTACGTTAACAGTATCGGATATTGGATGATAGGCTTGGATAATTAAAGTATCCGACAGATCCTTGTTAATGTCTGAAATGTTTCTTATCATTGGATGAAATATACGCTGTTACAGTTAAAATTTTACAGCGATGTTCCAATTTAGATATCAATGAGAATAACTAAGTGAGATTACCGAAGTGTACTCTCCCTTAAACCGGCAATTAGGGCTCAGGTGTTCAGGGACAATTTTGTATCATACATTAGGATAACAAAGTGGTCGTAAATTTTAGGTGGTACAAGCAAAATGTTTTGTGGGAAACTTCCGTTAATATGTGGAAAAATTTCTTAAAATACATCTAATAACTCAGGATTCCCGCAATAAATTAAAATTCAACAAGTGGTTGAGTATTAAAATTTTCTCGTAGACAAATTACTCTTTTTTTAGGCGCACCGTAACCAAGAAAATCAAGATAAATATTTAAAGGGCACTCTGAACGAAATATATTTTAATAAATTAGTAACAAGTGCTGCGAAAAGGTCCTCTATATTTAACTGGAAAGTTTCACGCCTGTCCTGTAATTATTGGAATTGTATATTATTTTACCTTCGACTTTGAGTTTCTGGAAAATGAGCCTCAAGTTACGGTTATTTAGGTCGCGATGAAGCGATTTATCTCAATTTTAAAAGATTAACACGTCTGCTAATTCGAAAATTACATGTTAAATTGTACTCGTGTCATGTATTCGTTGCAAAAGAAACGTAAATTGCGTTAAAATTCATCAAGCGTGATGAAGAAACATGAAAAGAAAAATTGCGTTGATTTATCGCTTTGCTGCAGCCCCACTTTGCGCACAATTTCATTGATAACATTTTTTTCTCATTTTAATGGCTCATTATCATAATTAATATCTTTATTAAACAAACACACTGCAGTAACGAGAATTTCTACAGATTTAGTTTCGTTCACATACATGATTAATCGTCCATCCATAGCATTTTTTCATAACATATTATATTCATTAATATCATTAATCATTATTGAATTGAAAGTATTTATTCTTTTTTCTTTATCGTTAACTATAGAAATTCGTGGAAATGTAGGAGTTATGTATCAGAGTATTCCTCAGTTCAAATTGCTAATCAGTCTGTTATGTCCATCATTGATCACACAATTTCCTTTGTCTAGTATCATACGCATGATCACGCTAACAGACGTTCAGTAAACAACACTCCTTGTACCGTGTATTTATCGTGCACTCCTCTTCGATTAAAACCCTGTATTTACGAGTACTCTCGGAAATACATTGTATTTTTAAAGAGAAGTTTAAAATGTAACAGTTTTTCCGAGATAAATAATGAAAGTGGGCATTTCTTAAATGTAACGATTATGTAGCCTTAATTACATAATAAATAATGAAAAATAACATTTAAAATTCAAATGTTGAGTAGAGACAACAATGTGCCCAATTTGCGAGAACATTCAAACATGACATCATTAATTGTATCGAGTTTGATATATTTATAGAAAAATAAATGCAATTGAATGAAATATTTCAGGCAACGATGAAAAACCCTCACTATGAAGGAAAATTCACAAGAGAGGGAATCAAGTCGAACGAAATTTTTTTCTTTGCTTTAGTTAGCCTGAAAGTTGAATGCGCGTAGAGTTCATATCCTGATCCAATTTCACCTGCATTCAAATGAGCGGTGCATGGAAAATCTCACATCAAAAGCAGGCTTGCTTCAACATTTCATAGTAAGCCTTTGTATTCGTAAATCGGGTCACGATCCGCGATGAGACAAAAGCTATTTCATACAGTTGATGCGTTTGACAGGTAATTCTCAAGTTGCGGTTCTGTAATAGTAATGCGATTACAACATACACGACTAAGCGGCTGGACCACTTACCACCGACTAAATGGACACGCACACAACTACATCTGTCTTTACAAAGACAGCAAAATAATAAACACATAGATGCAATATTGATCTAACCACCTTAAGATTGAAAAGGCTGACCGTACTCTGTTGCGGCGATGTGGTTACAGAAATGAAATATCGTCTATTATTGTTATTGGATTTGTGGGTAAGAGATGCGGTCGCTGGTTTCCTTTAAATGGAGTATGATATCGCTTTTCATATCCATTAGATAAATTGTGCTGTCTTCCACAGATTATGCATGTAGGATTTATTTTCAACGATGAAATGAAAATGCGGTCAGGAGCTTTATTACCGAGGATGACCTCTTTTGATGTATGAATAGGGACTTCTACTTCAATATGATAAAGGTTACGTCATTTAGTTGTGTGCTATAAATGACGGTTAAACGGATTCTGTTAACCTATTTAATAGTAGCTTCTTGAATTATTATCGTAGCGACATGATCTAATTTTATATCTTTTTGTTTCAGGTATGTTCTTTGGTTTATCATCAAGTAAAACGTTTCATCGAGAGGAGAGTAAGTTATAAATCTATTATTTTTAGACTAGTAACTCATTATAAAGTAAATTTTGTTACTATAGTGTATTTTTGAACTACTCGTCCGATTTGAAAAAGCCTTTGCGTAAGATAGACCATTTATTGAGCAGGGTACAAACGATGTTATATTAGGTACTCAAAAGGAGCGAAGAAGTAACCAAAAGCGCAAACTAACACTGCGAGTGACAACTAGTATAGACATGGAACATTTCAACTATCTTTTGTATTACTAATGTAAATTAGCGAAGTCCACTCACCTGCTCATGTGCCTACCTATTAATAATAAAAAAACGAACCCCCACTTTACCAGTTCCACTAATTAAAGTGACTTTTTTTAGCTTAACTCAAAGCGGAGTATATTTAAAAAAATCGCCAACGCTTCGGTTGCATTAAATTTTTAAAATAAACCTCTGCGAAAAGGGTTCGGAAACATCAAAGCTCGAGTCCGGCGTGGGTTTTTTCCCGTGACGTCATCGGCAGGACGCCAGGACGCTAATTACTGTATCAAATATTCAAGAGGCGTGAAACGTGAACGCTTTAAAGTTTTTTTGTGATTTTTTTAATAGGAGAGTGCTATTTCTATTATAGTAGGTATACAATACTTTTGAAGTTTATTGTAAGTTGGAACAAGTATTGGCGGTAGGAGACATTTACCCGTAAAGTAACTACATTTATGGAAAACTAGAACTGTTTAGTTGAATAATACATGATAAATGCAGAGTACCTATTCGTACACTTGCATTTTAACAAGATGAAATCCTTGTTAAAATGTAAGTGTACAAACAGTCTCTATTGCATTTATTTTAAGAGTTTTACTCTCGTCTGTTGAAGAGTTCCTTCGTCGGGCATGTTTTCTTCAAAGTTTGTGTGTTCCTCAAAAAACTTTTTTCTTTATTTTTAAATTTCAACATCATCATGTACGTTTTTCTGCTGTATTCGAATTCGAATATAATCGGTAGAAACTTTACCTTTAAATTGTCTTAAAATCTACAAATACTATGAGTACAAACACTGGAAAAATTAAACGTCCCCTACTCTTTTGTAAGTCGATTAAAAATAATATTTCCATCAACATGATACCTCTTAAAATAAATGATGGTAGGTACTTATATTAGGGAAAAGAATTATAAGAACCGCTGATTCACGGAAAATTAATTTCAGCTTCAATTTTAAATTTCATTTTCTGAAATTAAGAGTATGAAACAAAGCGTTCCAACACCAACGAGGCATATTATCTTGGAATATATTCTGTTTCTGGAAAATTCTTTGGATTTAAATGCTTTACTTGCACTAAAATTTTAGATTGCTTCGAAATCGCTTTAAGTGATGAAAATGGATTGGTAATCCGCTTGTAGTTTTTGTGGATTCTGAAGAAATTTGTAATCGTAGTGTCTAGGTTAACGCTCGCGGCTACAATTGCACTTCGATACTTAAGAGTTTATTTGTTTCTTTGAGACTGATACAAGGAAACTTCGCATCGAATTTTTAAATAAACAGATCGATTTCAATTGGAGTTTTGTTGAGAACGATTTTAGAAGAATTAACCAAAACGTTGGGCAATCTGGCAATTATACCTCAACTCGTGCGGTATTGGGTGTAACAGCTAGTAGCAAATATTTGCTTAGACCGTCCCGGTGTTTTGGTCTGGGTGTTTGTGTTGTGTTTCCACCTAATCAGTGTAACTTAGGGGGAGTCTCGGCTGTGATTTACTCGTAAATCACTTCTCATTAGAAGCAGTTAAGCTTAAAGTATTTATTAATGTCATCAATAACTATATTTTGTTATGACTAAGAAGGAACTATTCATATTACATCATTATATCACTTATAGTAATCCTCTACCCTGATGCCGTGCTGAGGGTTTCCAACTACAAGCACAGTGTAAACTTTAATACTATTATTATAAGCGTGTCGAACACAGTTTGCGAACCGTGTGACACTGTGTTAAGGTGTGAGCCATTATGAGGGATTGTAAAGGCTATTACTTACTGTTCTGTAACATTTTTGCATGAAATATTTTCGAATTTTTACTTACAATTTTAGTCCAATTATAATAATTGACGATTTTTACTGTTTTTGTCTTTTTTAAAATGTTGTTAAAACTGATTTTACATAATTCAATTACGCAAAAATAGTATTCATGTAGGTATTGGAATAACTTTAAGTATCTTTTAATACAAACAATATTTGTAAATATAGTTTTGTGCTTGAGGGACGTGAAAAACCAAGTTGCATTTAAAAACTGGCGAACTTTGCTCACATATAGAGGACGTTGCGAATTGACGGAAACCAAAGAGGATAAGTCTGTCAAACGGAATTATCAAACCAATGACTTTGTCACCACTACTTGAAATAGCTGCTGGACGTATAAGTTCCCATGAACTGCTAACGTTAATAGAATTCGACATTATTATTCAATAAAAAAGAATCACCCAAATTATTGTGTCTGGATCCTTATGTAATTTTCCGGGTAGCCCGCCGACGCATAGATTGCAGCTGCATCGACTGGCCCGGGCGAAGCATTCCCTCTCGAGCCTCCGGGAGCCGCGAACGTGGGATACGCATTGGAATTTTCCCGAATTTTCTGGAA
This sequence comes from Junonia grisea, assembly GCA_018235645.1. Classification (NCBI taxonomy): domain Eukaryota; kingdom Metazoa; phylum Arthropoda; class Insecta; order Lepidoptera; family Nymphalidae; genus Junonia; species Junonia grisea. The sequence goes on along the minus strand of DVXP01000330.1, from coordinate 10,366 downwards.
CCTTCCATCCTGTAAGATGAGCTGCTACCGCTCTAATGTCATGTCTCTCTTGATCTATTGGTGTGTCTGTTTCTTTATTGGCGTCTGCATCGGTTTGGTTATTATAATCCCTTTTATCAGCTACTGTAAATACCTTTCCACCGCTGCCCCCTACCTCTTCTATAGGCCTGGTACCATTTTTTTTCATAAGTGAGGGTATATTCTTTTTTTATTACGTTCATGTATGAATTTTGCTTTTAAACTGTTTTTCATTTTAAGCATGTTTGTTTTTTACACGGGCAATGTTACGGTTATTGTGTTTAAATATTGTATGCTGTTTGTTTATGTAGTTATATGTTATTTTTTGTTGGATGTTGATGTCTATCGACGTATGTACTTATCGTTAATGTATATAGTTTACCGTTATTTTGTTCATCCTGAATATACTGTCCTAATTTAGTTTGGTTATTTTTTCTGTTACAAATTAAAACGTTATGTAATACCTAAGTATTTACTTGATATTTTTGTCAGAGTAGGAATGATTATTATCTTAAATCTATAATGTTGAAATATATTATCTATGCTTTGATAAAAGAAAAAAAACTCGAAAACGTTCTTATAAATCGAATTTAATAAAATTATATACAATAGAAATCTTGAACTGTAAAACATTAAAAATATATATTTTATGAAGTTATTTAGTTTTATTATTATTATTTTTGTAGCATGATATTTTTAGTGGTATTAAATTTTCTAGGCCCATCCACAACTCATACTATTTTATCACCGATCTATTCCTTTATTTTTATATTTTTACTTATATATTTTTTATATCTAAGGTAGTCTTAGGTGATGTATTTGTTAATTGTGTAATTGCCATTTAAGATTATGCCGATAGTAGTACAATAGTGTATCAAATGCTTTTTTGTCAATAAAAAACCTATAATATTCTGTTTCTATATTTTCAAAATATTTTTCTATTCTTCTTTGTCTTTTTTATTGGTAGATATTTCTATCACAAACACTGTTCCCTTGATATTTTATTTGAGCTTCGAGAATTTTGTATACGATATCTAAATGGCTTTTCAATTTTATGAAAATGGCTTTCCGATAAATGTACATGACGCGATGTGGTGTCTACTCGAATATTGTTTTGTTTGGAATGTTTATCAAATATTGGATATTATTTGTTTTTTATTACACTATAGAGATACTCATAGTTACCACAGTTTTGGATATAAATTGTTTGAAACTGTATAGGGTCTTTTAGAGATAATAAGAGATAACGAAAATTGGAATGCAGAATATGATTTTGCAAAATTTAGCTTTACTTTAATATCGATAAATTCTTAGATGCAAATCTTTACTACGAGTTTAGGAGTTTTAATTTTAAAAAGTAGTATGTCTAAACTAACAAAAAATTGCAGGTATATAGTGCAATAAGCCGTGTCAACATTAGCTTTGCTTCAAGTATACCACGGAAAATTTAATCAGGAAGTAGGATTACGTCAGATATTGTCTTATTGTCAGTATAAGCGAGGGGTTACCAAAATGCGGCCCGCGGGGCCTTTTGCGGTGACAATACTTTATGAAGTCTGCGTACTGTAGCTGGTTTCCTAAAGTCGTATAAGACAAAGACATTTTGTTTCAAAATGTTTTTAAATTAATTAAATTTTTATTTATTATTTGTTACTTTACATCAAATATGAAATATAAAAATATGCGTACTTATATCATTGATAAAGGATACCTTAGATATTGATCAGATATTTTATGTTGTAATGTTTCTAGGGTTTTGCACAAAAAATAAATTCCTAAGTACAATATACAATTGTGACATATTTTCTCATGGTTTGTGAAGAAAGTGTTCCAAGAATGAAGAAGAAAAGAAATTTTCAATTTTTGTGTCAACCGGACAAAATTAATAATTTTATCCCCTTTTCTAAATCTTATCTTTTTTAAAATAAAATTTACCTTTTAACCAACTTTAAACGTTCTGCATTCGTATGTATTCTCCAATATATCTTAATCTAATTCTTTTACAAAAATATTAAAAAGATCCCGTACAAAAATGTTCGTAACCCCTGTAAATCATCTCGTACCACAAAACCTTTAAACCAATTCCGAGTGAGCTCTGCATCCGTGACCATTGTTCAGGACTAACTGAATCCAATTGTTGTATAATTTCTGTGTTGCCATTGAAAATTTGTTCTATTGTTACGTTTAAATTAATTTAAACTAATGTTTTGGTTACTTTTTAGCAATAAAGTTTCATCTTTTATATAGTATTTAGTTAACAATACAATTTTATTTATATGTGGTTATATTTTATTTATCACATTATCTTCAATGCATGACTTCTTCTCCATCGATAAAAACAAAATGTTTATAGGTCAGAAATCTTATTTCGAGGCTGCGACTTCCCTTTATTTTTATTTAAATGGCCATATATGCATTAAAGGGTTAATATATTAGGTAGTTATCCTATTGATAATTTATCACTTGATGGTAAATGGTAAATTGGTCAGTAAATATTGGCACTGTCGCAAAAGGTAGTAAGTAACCTTAAATTTAATAACATAGCGCTATCGACGATTAAGGTTAAGTTATTTTATACATGTAGGTATAGTTACAGTAACTCGTCTGGATATTGGATAATATAATATAGCCCTATGACCCGAGTGTAAGTTTACACTAACTTTGTAGTAAAGTTACATGCTTAGTTTTTTTTTTACGCTTTTCCGCTATGTGTCCGTGGTCGTATAAAAACGAAACTTAGTACTTACACTCGGGCGAGTTTTTAGTACCTATGAAGTTAAATTGGTACTAAAAATGTTTTTACACTAAAAATGTACATTAACTACTACTAATGTGCGTTGATAAATTCAGATAACATTATTTTAATTTGTTAATATTGTTATTGTTTTTTAGAGCTGGAAAATAATTGTTGCTTTTTATTTTAATTAATTTATTGTTCTGTGTCTTTGTTAAACTATTTTAGTTCTTACTGTATGCAATTTTCTCGTGGAAAAGAATTGTGACATTGGGTCAATAAAAAAAAAAACTAAATCGTAAGGTAAATTAAAATATTTATATTGAAATATTCAAGCGTAGTAACAAATCATAATATTTACCACTTTTTAAAATTACGTACAGTATTCTTTTGAATGAGTTTATGTTATCTTTAATTAAAAAAGAATCGGTTGCCGTCGGAAAACGGTTAGTGTCTTCCAAACAATGAAATGGCATAAAAAAGCATATTATGACGATCGATTGGCGCAGTGGTCAAAGTAATTGGTTTCTGCGCCAAAGGTAACGGTTCGACTCTCGCTTTTGAAACAAATAAATAATTCAAATATTTATCTTTGTAACGACTTGTATGTGTGTCTTTGGATACAAGAGAAATATTTGAAATTTTAAATGTCGTTAAGAATAAAATTTGATGAAGTAAAAAAAATATTACGCTTTTTACGAAGTTCTTCTTATCTATATTCTATTATAATATCTATATCAAACCAAAAATTGTCTATTAATATATTTAAGAATAGTTTTTAGTTTAACTAACAAAAAGTACAATTTTCGCTTTATATAAATAATTAGATATTTCTAAGTCATATATTTTATATCTTTGTACAAATTGTAAAATCTATTTCCAATACTATTTGTTATGTTTTTATTAACATTAAATACTATAATAATAATGTGCAAAATAAACTATTTTAAAAATTATAAATCACCAATTATTTATTATGAATAACAAAATGTTCAAAACACAGTGATAATGTTATAGTTACGTTGGGTGATTTTAATCCATTTAAAATAATTTTATTATCATATAGCGAAACAAAATAAAATATTTGAAAACTGTTATTTATTACCAATTTTAAGAGCTATATTTACCAATAATTTTATTATTTACACTATTAATATAATTCCTTAAAATGTATATTATTCTAAATGTAACCATAAAAGTACTTGAAAGAAAAAAAATATATGTAAAATATTTTAGCAGCTTTACTTTGTCAAACTGGTTGTAAAGAAATGTTGGTGTATCTCGAAGTTCGCCAGGTGCGCGTGCGCATCTGCCATCTCAAAAGATGCGCGCGGGCACGTGGACGCAGATATTTTACATATAAGTTTGAAATTTTTATCTTTTGATTATAATCTGATTAAATTTTAAGTGATAAATATTGTAAAAAGTTTCACGACAAAAATATCTGATAAAAGTGATAAAGAAAAAAAAATATGCATTTAAATACCTATTTATGAAGAAAAATGTAAATGCAGTGACTTAGTTTGTTATTTAAACTTTGTTTCAAAAAGTCACGAATAATGTTTTAGTTTTTAAGAGAATCGTATCTGTAACTGTGTAATCTAATTCCATTGTCGGACATAAAATTCTCTCATGGCGTTTAAGTCGAAATCAATAGGTGTCATTAGGTATCCTACGCCTATTTTCCAGTCTAGTGAGTCGATACCATAACAAAAGAGCAGGTCATCGCACTACGGATTACGATTTACGGAACTCTCGATAGAAACAATGATGCTTAATTAAATTACATTTAAACAATCAGCGGACTGCAGTGCGAAAAGAGATTATTTAGTAGAGCAGACGATGGAGCGGAATATTTGAAATACATGATATTGCTACGTGTATTCGCATTTCTGATGCAAATTAAAATCAAGATAACGATTCTGGAAGATATTAGGTACTAGTAAAAACTCTGGGAACTAGCTGTGCTGCTATGTTTTGCGATTTGACTTGGGATAAGCCTAAAATACAAGTTGTCTCCATGCCGAATTTTACCCAAGTCCGCTACACTTCAACGATGCAGCGTTCACCTCACCTCAACAAAATCTTATACACACTTAGCCGTAAATATATAATATCCATTTGAAGATGAATATCAGACATTCAAGTAAAGAGCTAATAAAAGTGTTTGGATATAGCAACACAGATATAGTTCAGATTAAAGCTAACACCGGAACTAGAAGATCGAAAAGATTAGCTGTAACAACGGCCTGAACTAATTGAAAGATGCCATCTTTGAGATTGAAGATTTTGGATATGCAATTAAACCAAAACATAGAACTTAATCACAGATAAACAGAAAACGAACAGCTTTGATTCGTAAATTAATTTTGTTATGGTATGTACTGCTACTGGAAAGTAAAAGAAGAAAAAATAGACTAGCTTAGTCTTGAACAACAGAAGGTGTCAGTCATGTGAAGAAGAGGTATCTAAAATGGTTCCAGACCTACAAAGAACAGATCTGTGACAATTATTAAGTGCGGTTAAAAATATAAGTAACAAACAGTGCGGTGGTGAAGCAATGGGACCGTTTTAATGAACCGTAAACAATTTAATTTGTGTATGACCTGTGAGTGTTGCTATCAAATGACGTAATGAACTCTCTGCTACTGTAGACTGTTCAATTGACACTAATCCGAATGTTGTGTTTGCTTATCTTATTAAAGTATCAAAACAGGTGGTAATGCCAAGCGTGGTGACCGCAATACGGAATTATAAAATCAAATAATAAAACTTTGAATGACTGAATTAGCGGTTTGATTCCCTCTGTTTTGTAGTCAATCAGGGATACAATTGTGATAGTGATAATTCCCATGTCAAAAATTGTTATGTAATTACATTAATGTATAACAAAAGTTTTGTAACAATAATATGTTTATTTTCTTTCTCAACATAGGGCTTATTCCGGCTACAATCCAGAACAAATGATATCTCTATTTGACATTTTGACAACTAACTACCTACCACAGTGCCACGAACATCAATGTAAAATTTCTTGCTTTAATTTTGGAACATACTCCAAGTTTACCTTTTTGTTTGTTGGAATATTAAAATCAACACTTGACTTCGGGAGGGGCAGTTGTCCCCATTGACCTTTCCCCCTCAACCCCCCTGTTTGTAGTTCTCTCGCTCACTTGCACAGGTGTTCGTCGCATCACCGACGATCCCAATTTGCGGTCGCAACAGCCTCGCCTGATTGCGCAAATGTGTTTAAACCTTAATGTTCACGTGGATTGTTATAGATCGACATTTTTGGTTTGATTCTTTGTTTAGAGGTAAAAGTTTGATGTATTGTATTTGAATCGTTAGTTTTATATCGGCAATCGCTCTGCGTAAAAATCAGTAACCTGTCAAAACTTAGGCTAGAATAAAGCACACCCTGGCTAAGTCCGGGAAATATGCTAGGAAGAAGTTTTATATGAATATTGTATAAGTGACTTTTTGAACCTTTTCGGTTCTTATTATTTACTGATTTCTCTACTTCAATTTCAAGCTGTTTGATGTCGTACTTTGGACATTTTTATCAGCACATCTGTTTCTAAAGTAGGATAATGAAAATTTTAATTGAGTGGAAAACAATATATTTCAAAGTAAAAAAATTATGTTATTTCAATTTTTAGTCTAATCTGTTACCTATAATATATCGTTGTCAATTATGTAAAATTAAGCTCTTTATATACATATATAAAGTTGGTTAGTTTAATCTTTATATAGCAATAGTTAATTATCTTATGTATGATAATTTGCATTTTAATATGGCCTATCGTCTATTTTTGTATTAATATATTGGATTAAAAAATATATTTTGAATGTCACTTCTCTCAACTTGTTTTCATCTTCCAAGCTAGCTCTTAATATTTGATATTTAACTGATGTGTTTAAAAAACCTTATCTATATTTTCTATATTCTATATTATATTTTTTATTTGTTTTGTAATATCAAAATTGTTATTGCTAAATATAAATATTTGATAACAATATGTAATTACATGTTATTTCTTTAAATGTTTACAAATTAAAGCTTGTAAAGATATTTAAAAAAGACGAACTGATGAGTTTCTTGGTGCTTCTTCTCATCAGGAGTCACTCTGAAGTACCATTGAGTCAATAAAAAAATTAATATATTGTGCTGTGCATTTATTTTACCACTTTAGTGTAAGGCTGAACTTTAATAACTTAGTTGTAAATCCCATAACACCTTGTTATGTATTTATACCAATGTAATTACTATATTGCTATTAAGTTTAATTAAAATACGAAACTAAATTTGGTAAACAGAACAAGTTAAATCATATATATAGTATATTTCTAAAACATGAAACAACAAAGTTTCTGCTGAAAATTAGTACAAAGTCTGTAGCTATGCAAAACGAAAACAAAAAATGTATACTGGTATAGTACAGATATTTAAAACTTTGTTTTATTTTTATTACAATTTGAATAGCTTTTTAACATGCACATAGGGAGCTCTTTGAGGTTAGAACGAGTTGAGATTTTATCAAATAACTCCACTTTTAAGTGTCAACTGGAGTCCTTTACTAAACCCGAAGTCAGTGACCTTTACATTAATCATCTTATCACTGAATCACGCTTTTAATGACATTAAACAGTACTCACTGTTTATAAAGGATTTGTGTTTCATTAAAGTAAATATGTTAAGTACATATGCATATAAAAATCCTTAAACAGGCTAAGAAAAAAAATAGTCCTAAATATAACAGATTACTACCTATATATTTCATTTCTTACCATTTTGAATCCACGTTTAAAATGACATATCGTCACTGGAAAAGTGGAAAGCCAAAACTACTAAAGCGTCACGATTTTCATCACGCTTTAGTAGTTTTGGCTTTCCAGTAACGATTTCTTGGTACGTAGATATATTTTATTCATTTATTTCTTTAAATGCCTGACCAGATCTTCATACATTATATTATAGCTAAGTACTATCTTGATAATTTCAGCTTTCTAGCATAAAACGTAATTAAACTCAGTTTATTTTCTTTGAGTCCACATGTATAAACTTTAAACACTACGACTTTGCATCTAAAATTAAAATACATGACACAATGTAGATTTGAGATGAAATTCTTGCTCAAGGAAATAGCACACTTATAAAATGCATAAACCAAACGTATACCAACAATGTTAAAATAAATTCTCAACTTACGGCTCTCAGAGAAAGTTTTCAAAGTGAATTTTTACTTTATATAAATTCTAAAAGTTCTCCTTTAAATTCCTTTTAAGAAGTATTTTAAGGCACGTTCCGCTGACCTTACGGATATTTTTATTTCCGTTATATTTGTTGGTAAAAACAGGTGAAGGTTGGGGTGGACACGGCCCCCTTTGAGTCTTGCTGCCAGGATAGGAAAGAAATTTAAGTTATATATTCTCTGTGAGAATATGTGATCTAGATATATGTGTATCCTTCGGGGAACATGGCAACGCGTAAATGATCTCGTGGTGCCCAACTAAGTATCAGTGGATTTATGTCTGTATTTTAAACACTTTCTGTTCCATCTACCTAGAGTGGCCTAAGAAAGAAAATAGGATCTAATGAAATTTCCAATTGATTTACAATTATAAATATGGTCTATCTCTTGGTTGTAGGTATGGACCTTCGAAATAAGTCGTAATTCGTAAACAAACCTTCAGATAAAACGTCATTCTTTTGGGCCAGTACGTCATATACACATGTAACCATTAGATAATATTCATTCGTCATGTAAACAAATATAACAATCGAAGACAAGTATATCTTTCATACGATTTCATATAAAGATTAAGTATGATAGCACCATCAATACACAATGGCGCTATGAAGACGTGAATTATGTTTTTGGCACAAAGGGCCCCTGTTGCCTTATTCGGCATCGTTGATTAATCACTTATTCGCCTTCTAGACACGTGTCTAACATACACAAGCACCGCTATTATACCGCAAAGTTCAGGAGCACTCCGGTCCCGTACATAAAGCAGTACAACAACAACCACTTCCATCGGTAGGTTTATAGTTTGGCGAACAACAATAAATAGTATATGTGGCTAAAAGGGAAGTATCGTATAGTCCCGTTTCAGGTTCTGTAATCTGTATTTATCTATCGCCGTGAATAACGTCGATAAACAGAGGGAAAGAGATAAAATATGTTATTGTATATGTTAGAGTGGGATGGATGGGTGGTCAACATAAATCACAGTATGCCGCGAGCGTGCGGAGTGAAACTGCGCTGGAGTCGTATTAGGAATGCGAGTAAAAGTGTATCCCGATGCATCGATCGGGTTTCTATGTTTTGAGATTTTTTGGGATAGTCCTGAAATATTTTTTTAAAGAAACTCATGAAATAATGTTTGAAAAGAAGATATGAATTATAAAATAGCTCTGACGAGCGATATTGTTCATGTTTTATTTAAGAACCTGTCTGTCAGATTACTTTTTATTGCGATTAATATTGCGATTTTCGAGTAATTGCTCTACTTTTACTCGTAACGCGTACCTTGTAGACTTAATTTGTACGCTACAGGCCACAAAAGTTGCAGACTATTACAATAAATGGTCTATCTACCATTTAAATGTGCTGTTAATGAGGTGTTAAAAAAAGGAAAATAACTATTTGCCCTAAAGCGATTTCCGTATTGTAAACTTAGTAAATATTAATTAGTATTTCCTAGAATACTTTTATCATGAATACTAGACGCAATTAAATAGATTTAACACAGGTGACTCACGTTATATGATTCACGCGTAAATCACATGAAAACCGTTTCAAATATCGCTATATGTAATCAACAGTTTGCTTTGTTCAGTCGATACACGTAAATAAACGTGCATTAAATAAAATAAAAAATATAGGTATAACGTGCATAAACGTCTAGTATGAAAACGTATTTCTTGTGATAGCATCTCGTAAAAAAACCTTATTTTGGGTGTAACTGCTTGGTTAAGATGGTCTTTACTAATTTTGAAATGTGACACTAAAATACATAAAAAAATTTGATACTGGGAATTTATTTTACGTTCATAAGTCATGGTCACCCTACAAATAACAGTATGCAAGAAGGATCACACTCGTAATTTTCGCTTTGTTTTCACTTTAGATTTGCGACATTACGGCAGTATGACGCCACATTAAGTGTGTAAACGTCAAGTTGATTTAAACCTTTAGTAACATTTTACTTGATGTTATGATGAATAATATAATATGTCAATAAATCATTTTAAGCTATAAGTATCTATAAAATTCTTGTACCTACAAATTAATGTACATAGGGAACTTAAGGTTTTATTTTTTACTAGCAGCTGACCGCGACGTCGTCTGTACCTGTGATGATTGTACTCATGTAGGTATGTAACTCTGGAGGGAACTTTGATGTCTTTATCTAAGATATAAACCATCACCATTATAACTTTCACACAAATGGGTTCAGCCATTGGTTATGAAAGGACAAGAAACACTGCAACATCCAAACTAACAAAGTTTATAATATTAGTAAGATAAGGTACTGTTAAAGACAGTCCAGAAGGGAATAATAATACAACTGTTCATTATACATGTCTCTATTTCCACGATTAATACA
>DVXP01000329.1:0-22429 GCA_018235645.1 Junonia grisea | reverse complement strand
AGTTAATATTTCTATTATATTTGTATAACGTAAAAATGATCACTTTTCAAGCCTTCTTTTATTTAAAAATAGTTGTAATTACGATAAACCTTAGCAAATTTTTGGAATATCTGTTCAAGCGTTTTCATCATTAGCTCTTTTCTAGTTGTGGACACAAGTCATCTAATTGTTAACATGTCTGTGCGCAACTAATATCTACTGGCCTAAATTTAGAGAGATAGATATTTTTTTAGATAGATAGACCAATTTAATACTTATTTATTTATTTCTTTCTTTCTTTCTTTATTTAGATGCTTGTGTTTTCTTAATTTCAATTTCATTGCCATTTTTAATGTTTACTCATAATTGAGTAAACATTTCAGAATATAATATAGCAATCTTCACTTACAATAACGCACTTTTAATACAGAAATCAAAGTTAACCTGATTGTTTCGGAGTCCGTTAAAAAGACGTAAATCAATGACCGTAAGTGTCATGGCGAATATCACTGAATAGGCGTCGCTGACTAAACCTACTCGTTTTTTTTATTATTTTAATTTCAATTTAATCTTCTATCATTTATATCATTTAAAATGATCACTAAACATCGCAAAACAGAGAACAAAATACAGAAATTAACCTTATCTTACAATTTATTGTAGGTATTTAACATTTACACACTTTGATTCAGAGATCAAGTTAACCTGATTGTTTCGGAGTCCGTTAAAAAAACGTAAATCAGTGATCGTAAGTGTCATGGCAGATGTCAAAAATTAGCGTTGCTGACTAGACCTACTCGTTTTTTATTGATATTTCAATTTAATCTTTTTCACTTAAAATCATCACTAAACATCGTAAAACGAAATGCAGCAATAAATGTTAACTTTAAATTCACCGTTTAATTCACTTTTGATTCAAAGATCAAAGTTAACCTGATTTTTTCAGAGTCCGAAAAAAAAGTAAATTGATGATCATAAGTGACATGGCAGATATCAATGAATAGGCGTTGCTGACTAGACCTAGAGTTTTTTTTACTGAAATTTCAATTTAATCTTCTTATGTAAAGTTGACACTAAACATGGCAGAATAGAATACAGCAATAAATTATAACTTTAATTATATTCACCATTTACGCAGTTATCATTCAGGGTACAAAGTTAACCCGATTTTTTCGGAGTCCGTTAAAAAAACGTAAATCAATGATCGTAAGTGTCATGGCGAATATCAGTGAATAGGCGTCGCTGCGCGCGACTGCAAAAGTGTAAAGTGCAGTGAGGCGACGCGCGTTACGTAAATCACGCGCCGATCCGTAAACCGACAGCGCTGAAATACGACAGCCTGTGCGCCCGTCTGAGATAGCTCTAATATTTTTATCTATATATATATATAGCTCTTGCTGTGAAGGGTTGTTTGGATAACTAGGTAACTGTTTTAAATGGTTTAAAATTGGCTGTGTGTGTTAGTTTCAACGTGGTATACTTTTGTAGAACTAAATACCATGTGCTTAGAAAATTGAAAATGAGGAAAAAGATAAATATTTTTTTAATAACTTTGACTGAAAGTTTATCACAACGAAGTGTTGGTTGGTGTTAGTTGGTTGGTGGTTATTTCAGGAACGTAAGTTTTGCGGACTCTTCTTGCATTTCTCTACAAAAGAAAACTCTACGAACTACTACTATTAAATACATTTAATATACCTACTTTTATTAACTTATCAATAAGCACTATTTACAACATCCACAGTAGACGACAAACAAAAGCAACACATGCGAATGAAATAAAATAATTATTCACACTCTACCAAGTTGAATTTAAATGGTAAAATAGATTAAATTTAACAATATACTCAAACAATAAACCAAATCAATTCCACGGGACACCGGTGAACTAGAAAAACATATTGATACATTTCCCGCAGTCGATGGGCCGCGGGCGCGAGGCCGGCACCCATGGCCCAGCGCGTACAACACACGGCGCGCGAAAATTATGGCCGTTCGGATTTTTCGAGAGCATTAATGCAAATTTATCGAGCCGCGCAGCGCTAATTGCCAACGACGCTTCCCCGCTGATTGTTTTCTCGTCCAATTTATGGCAACACCTATTGCAGATTTAAAGCTTTAATTGTAAACCGTTCCCGTGTTTTATTGGATAGTCGGCCCCGTATTTATTTGGGTGGGCGCACTCAGTGCGGTTTCGTTTATTGATTTTCCGACGAGCCTGTTTGTACTGACTCGTAGTTTTAAGTTTCACCTGTCGGTATCGGAGTGGACTCGACGCGTGACATGATCTATTGCTACTTCTATTGTTCGGCCGACGGTAATGTCTGCAGACACTGGAAATGAAAAATTAAATATTAAATTCACAAAGCTTTATTTCAAATTGCAGTATTATTTTACTGTCTGAATTATACACTTTAAGCTCATATAAAAACCTCCATGCAGGTAACCAGAATTTCCAAATAAGTAGGTACAAAAAAGGTAGATAATATGCTGAAAGTACTTTGTACGAGCGGAAACGAATGTACACTTCGTTACATTGTCGATAGAAAAGCGAACTAAAAATTCAGTTACAAAAACAAAAGTGACATAAAATAAACACTGCTAAAATTGTTGTTACAAAAAACCCACACACAGATTGTATACCAAAGAGTATACAGTTTGTCCTACTTTTGTAACACAAACAATCCCGCATTACTCTTGCTCATTGCTCCCAAATACAGAATTGTATTAATAAAAACACCACAACTCAAACCACTCGAAGCAAAACGCGAAAACTGAAAAGTGTCGTTAACCGCAAAAATTAACAGCAAAGGTAGGAACGTGTTAATAAATTAAATGGCGTCACATCCGAGCGGTTAGCGAAGTTAAGCGGCAGCCGGGGGCAGTTCTTGCTTTTTTCGCTTAAGTTTTCACGCTTCGGCCGGAAGTTCCGCCATTATTATTTTACGCGGGCAACAAGCGGTGCGATAATATCCGCTCTGGCCTCGTCCGCCGTAAGAACCTTAATGGTGAACGTGTCTTCTTACTTTGCGCTTAATAGGTGTCATAACTTAAACAAAACTCAAGATCTGGAAGAAGTTCTCGTCGTATCTGATAGATTTTAGATATTTACGTGGCGTAATTAATCAGCTAAATTTTTTGTCCAAAATGGTATGAACAGACACAGTTTAGTCTCATTAATTCCGTATTATTATACATATTTTTTGCTCAAAACAAACATGATCAATATAATAAATATAAATATGAATCCGAAAACAGACATTAATATAAATAGATTAATAGTATTTTTAAATATGTTTTGGCTAAAGAAAACAAACACTTTCGAAAAGAATAAATAACATTATGAATAGTTTCCCTTTCGTTTCCCCTTTAGCAAACGTCACGGACCGGTCGTGTTTTGCGTAATTCGGGATAAGCTTTAGTTAGGAGCCGGCCGGGATAAGGTCGGGTGTATCGCACTTCGTCCCGTAAATCAATCCCGGTTGAGACGACGCGGCAAAAATAAGAGGTCGCTACTTCGCCTCAACTTGCCCCGAAAATCCGCTTACACGTCCGCTTTCTAACAAGACGGCCATGGTCAGCCCGGGCATAGTTTAAATTGACTTCGAAATTCTGTTTCGAATAAGGGTTAAATTAAATGGTTGACCAATTTTTCTACTTACCTATAAAAATTTGCATGTAAGATTTAAGTTTGACTTCATTATTTTTATAGGATTTCTTTTGTGATCGAAACTTTTTGAACAGCTGTAATGTTGAAAATACCATGCTAGATGACCTTTTATGTATAGTTTTTTATGTGGATTTTTAAAGTCAAATTTAAGATGTATCTTGAATCAACTTTCCGTTTAGCACTACACAGCCGAAATATACAAAATAGAGAAAATAGTTATCTGTACGTGATCTGTGAAATTATTCACGAAATACATTCGTCGCTCTAAATCTTCGTGGAGATCGTGCGATAGGCGGAATTACAGGCGTTTCCATATTTCACAGTGAAACTGTAGCGAAACCTCTGATGACAGTCGTGACGTCGTTATATTATTACGACTATTTACGGTTAATGATAGCACCATGCAAACGATTTCTATAGAAAAATTTTACATAACCTCCTATTGTATTTTTTACATTCAATTTTGGTATAATAAACAATTTTGTACTGTAACTGTAGCTACATAGGTAGGTACGTAGGTACGTTAGGTAATAAATTCATAACCACTATTTCAAAAAATAAAAGTTTTAATTAGTAATAAAATTACATAAACAATAATTATTTAGTTATTGAAAAGTGAATACTAATAATTAATATTGCTGAATTGCTCTATCAAAAGCGCAGATGGGAAAATCGTGATCATGAAGCTTTTATAATATTTATTGAGTTTACGATTCAAAATTCGTATTAGATACATTGTAAAGGTAATTTCGAAGCCCGGAGGCGAAGACTATTAAAAATTAATCGCGCACTTTCATTGATATGTGGATAATGCGAGCGCGCATCCGGCGGGCGAGGGAGCCTTCATTAGCCGCCCGACAATTCAATTCGACACATCTTCAGGGTTTCACCTCGCCCAATAATTACTGAGCACTATCATTAAGCCGCATGCACAACAAAACGTAATAACCTCGCAATTAGACGGTGGCTGTCATTAGATTGTAATAGAGTTTCGTACAACAATTTGTGAGTAAAATCGTCAAGCGTGTCACATTACCGGCGTCCATTAGGGCATTTACACAACGTGGAATTGGAACGAACAGTCCACAGATTATCGTGATAGACAAACAGAGCGCTTTGTCTCGATAATAACACCTTATAGTGGGTGTTCCTTTGCGCCGTGTTCTGTTGAATACACTGGCATAATGACTAATTGTAGCGCCGTGCTTAAGTCATTCTCCTCGTTTATTTATCGCCTCCTTACTCCACTTTAATTTATATATAAGAAGCAATGATTTATTATTTTATTCACTATTTAGTCTAACTTCACAATACCTTAACTAAATATGGTTTAAATTAGAGCAGAAGTTATTTATACTCTAATCCTCAATGGCTTAATAATAATAGCCAATGTATCACAACCATTATTTTATAATGAATAATAAATAGAAACATAAATAACATAGCACTTTCTGCATCACGCTGTATATAAAAATATCAAATTAAAAATACATAGGAGCCAATAGTATCCGGCATTTCGGCAGGTCCTATAATACACACACGTCGGGAATTAGGATCGCGCGATAAGATCCTATCGGCGCACGTTAAATAACAGGTTTCCTGCAATTACTGCGGTTACTTTATAATGTGATTACTATTTTCGTATAAGCTTTCAGCTTTGTAACGGATCGCAGCGACAACGTCGACACTTGTATTAAAATTAAGTTCACGATTGATTTACGAAAAAAAAATATACAGTTATTTGAAATAATACTTAAATATACTTAATATTAACCTTTTTTATCACGTGGTACTTCTTAAATCTAGAAAAGAACCTCTACTTCTGATAAAGACAGATACGAAGCTTAACATGTACCAGTCTTTAAAGTTCGATTAGCAAACATATTTTTAATGCCTCGCGACAAATACTTACGTCGTGTTGTTTTCCTTCACCGCCGAACATACCTGAAATACTCAATGTTCCTTTGAACCAACATTCCAATCCCAAATCTTTTAAACCTTATTTTGTTTTAATTCAGATTAGTTTAAATATAAACAAACCAAAAATTTAATTTAAAATGTCTAATGGTATATGTAATATCCAAAAGAATGCGTTACTGTTGAAATAATTTTTGGAATCGCAATTATAATTTAAATAGATTATTTAGAAGATTATACCTACTTATTAGAAATAAGAAAATCTTTAAGTTGTATGCAATTATGTTACACTGATTTATTATTTCACTAATTAGCCTAATATTATTCATTAACTTTTGGATCAAATTACTGGCTATTAAAATGCGGGTTTAACATTTTTGACACGTTCTATTCATTATGTTAAGTTTTTGCCCGTATTATTAATTTTGAACATCCTAATAGCATCCATCTAATATTTGCCACGCTCAAAGGTGTAATCAATTAAAAACTGTTGATTTCGTCTGGTAAACGTAACGTGTGGTTTAAACTCTTGAAATATAGCGTGGTAACAAAAAACCATGCAAGTGGCCCGAGGGTTGAGGAAGTACCTAATAGATCAAATGTTTAAATTAATTTAAGTGAAAAGTTATATGTTATAAGCATTTCTCTTTTTACGCGTTTTAATTATCTCATTTAAACAATTTTTCCTAGATTTTATCTTTTAACGTACGTACGGCACGTATTTCTATTATAACTTTTTAACCTTATACAAAATATATTAGATTATAGTTTAATAAGTGTCCACGGATCAGTTTCCGTAATAATATATGTTATTGCAGGCTGAATACTTACACGTAATAAATACGTAATATCGTCACATTAGGAGCCGGGCGGTAATATACAGCGGCGGCCGCTAATGACAGTGCCAGCTTATTGTTTTAAATCGCCGACGCCTTCTAATTCGTTGCTCGGCCTCTAATTATACCTCGCCCAGCAAAAAATAACAAATTTACCCCTTCGATGTGCCATCTGTAAAATATAATATAGGGCACCGAATTGCTATTATGGTTATAAAATGTTTAAGTCGCTCTATAATTTTAGAAACAATTTTTACTAGCTCGACCGTTCGCCATTCCATCGAACTTAGGAAAACTCTCCACTTTCGATTGCGTAAACAGTTAAAACAAAAAAGTTTGTAACGACCATCCAATTACTTTAAGAATCCTCACAGAAGCGCTTCGCCGACCCTAAATTTTTCTCCAATTAAATGCAAAACTCGCTCTGAGCACCGGCGTCGGTTATATAAAATTTAAAGTCCACACAATTCGCGCAACACAAATTTTTATTACCTACGCCCTATAAGTAAGTAAACAAAAAGAACAAATTAGCCGAAGCCTCAGTGGAAGACGTCCGCGCTATATCCCGCTCGGGACACAAGGGTGTAAAAAGTAAAACAATAAGGATTCCGTGCGGCTGCGAGGGGATATTTATTGTTAATGAAAATGGCGGGATTTGAACTAACGTCTTGTAACTAAATACCCCCTCACGGTTAAAGCGAGTACTAATTTGGTTTTTATAGCGCGTCCTTAATTTGATTTGGCGGCATCGCGGCCCGCCACTATTGCCAGTAGCTGCAATTAATTTGGTCGGATTATATTTTTCTAGGCGCCTGCGAGCGCGGGCGACTCGCGCGAGCCGCAGAGCGATCGAACAGAGGAGGAAAAAATAAAATAAAACTTAAGCCCCGTTTAATTTGAAGGGTGGTTCTGGGCTATTAAAGTAACACGCTTATGTATTGCAAATTATATTGAAATTTGTCTTCCATTACCGAGCGTCTTCCTCACACAAATGTTGCCCGCATTACGAGCGGGAGATTTTTATTCTTCGTTACGCCCACCCTTGTCTCCCGGTTTTTTACATCGGAAGTTCTGTGGTGCCTTTTTTTCTCGCTAATTAAAACTCTTCCGCGCTGTTTCCTTTTAGAAACGAGATCCGATCAATTAATTTTTCGGCAGCGTAAGCCATCTCGCCAAATTTAGTGGCGTACTAAAAACAATTTGCTCCGTAAAAAAGATATTCGAGTGTAACTGATCAAATAAAAATTAATCATAAGTTGAGTTAGAGAGTGATATTGTAACTTAATATTATATGTATCATATTTTATAATATATTTTTAAATTTCACTGCAATTTACAAGAAGCAAAGAAAGCATCAATTTAGTAATAGTGTTCTAATGGAGAAACGCCGCTTTGTCTAAAGGAAATTGAGCAGGTTATTACAATAGGAGCTTGGAGCGGTGGAGCAGTGGCAGTTAAATGAGTCGGTAGCGCTGAGCGGATCGAGTCACGCATTCAATTGTCTAAGCAATAGACGGTTGATAATAACTTTACTTTCATGTCAAAGACACCTGCAAGATTCGTTGTAATATTCACGTCTGTATTTATGTTAATCGATTTTTGATCAATTTCGATAAAAAATTTACATTGAATTACTTAACATTGAATTTAAAATGATGTTTCTACACGTTCCTAAATTAGCGAAGCGAATTTATTTTAATTTGCTTTTTAATAAAACATAACGTTTGAATAATTGACTAATATTTTTTTGAAACTAAAGATAGTCAGTCATTTTGATGTAATTAATTAAAATAATTTCAGTTTTAGAACATACATATAAAATATTTTTTCAAAAAAGACCAACAATTTTAGTTCTACGAAAACAACTAGCTGTCACGTCTTGTCGAACTCTAATCAAAAGTTACAACATACACTATATAGATATAAATGTCGATCAAAAACCCAAACAGTGGAGCGCCCTTCAATCAGTTGTAATGAAGGCGGCAAGCAATTTGTCGGCAACAGCAATGACCACCGGTAGGCAGCGGAGCACGCGCCGGATTAAATGGAAATCAATAGGAATCGCCGACGTGACCGGCCCTTCATCATCTCCATGAGAACTGCGAGGAGTTACTAAAGCGACAGATATTTGCGGTCAGGGTATAAAATGTTTTTATGGCAGTCATAATAGAGTTGGTTGCTTTATTGTAACTAATATTTATATCTATAGCCTACATACATTTTAATACGTGAAGCGAAAACTTTACAAAAAATTTTGCGACAATTCGGCGAATGCAAGAGTAAGAAAACGGATTCTATTAAAGTGTATTGGAGGAGGATCCACGAAGTTAATATTTTGATATATAATATCATTTGATTCATTAGATTAATTTAAATTACAGTATGTATAAGTTGTCAAGCTATCAGATTAAAATAATGAAAAGAAAATGAAAAGGTCTAAAAAGGTTTTATGATCGATGATCAACCACAGGACAATCGATAATTTTTATAAATGCTAAGTGTGTGTATTTTTTTTATTCATGATTAAAATTACAACCGCTTAATCAGTGTTAGTTGGTGTAGAACTGGAAATAGCTCACAGGTTACATTGCATACTGGAAATAACTAGAAAATACTTATTCATTTAATTATTTCTTGGAAATATATTTATATCAACATACATAATAAGTTGCTTATACTCGTAAATAATATTAAAATATCCACAAAGCAATAACTTCAAAAAGAAAGGAAAGAATAAATTTTTCCGTCATTCGAAAAGAAAACTTAACTACATTATCTGTTCCTTAAAAAACTTCACATAAAGTAAAATCCGATACCGTAGAGACTCACTGATTTCAATTGCCAGTAAGCAACGCCCGTATTAGTTCGATCTTTCTACGGGAGTCCGTGGAACAATTCCTGCTGAAATCACTACTCTCGAACACAATGACGGAATCAATCTAAATCGCTTGCGATTACGTACAAAGACTAAAGTGTATCTCAGATCAGAACTGCCTGTTTTAAATAAGAATAATTCGCTTCGCAACTGACTTTCACAAGCTAAATTCCATCGGAGTACCTAAAGCTTGCGTAGAGGGTCTGCGTGCTACGATTAATTCATTATAGAATTTCTTTAAATAACGCCCTGAATGATTTAAATAAGGAAATGAAGAAAGTTATTTATTTTATATAATACAACAGTAGTTCGCAAACACCTTGTTGTTTTACTGAAAAAAATCCCGTACTCATTCTTTTCAGTCATGGCACATACACGTAAATGAGACCTAGAATTCGATAATAATTGTCATTTTATAAACAGTAGACGTACGCAATTTATGTTCATTCGACACAACCAAAAATATAGGGAAACTACTTGATATTTAAGGGTAATACACAATTATAACCTATCTCTCTAATTGCCGGTAGGACTTCCTCATTTCTTGCAAAGAATAAAATAAATAAAATGTTGGTTCTGTCAAAATAGTCTATGATCTATGAGGTATATTCAGTGAACACGTCCACGGACAATGCGGTGGAGTCGGAGCACTTCCTTCGATTGTGGGTGTCCGATGATTGATCAATCAATGCATTAGAAAGGCTTAATTGCGGCAATTCGGATTTATTTGTACTGACGACGGTCGTACACTGTACGTAATTGCACCAACTCGTACCCGTACTGCGGTTCAACGGAATCCGTATCATAGACAAGCGATTTCTTTTTTTTTAAATTATTGTATTTTTGGTGTATAAAATGTATTTTGAAATTAGTTTATCTTTTATGATGCTTGAATGAAGTTATTGTAATTAACATGCTCTGTTTGAAATTATTGAGTTCGTTTCATTATTGCTTAATTTACGATGGTAACTTCGAAATAATAATTCAAAACATAAATTAAATTACTTTTTGTTAAAAAAAAGTGTTTATCAATTTATTAAATTTGAAAACAAAAGCTGAAACAAATAACAAAAACAGCAAAGTCCCTATCTGTTTCCCTTTCATCCATATAATTAAGTAATCAATTCTAAAGAGGCTCGATTGAATAGTTTCTTTGATTGGGTTAGGTTAATAGGTTGTGTTGGTATAAAAATAGAAGTACACTATTTTAACAGTATCGACATAACCTAATATAAGAGTCCGAAATGTTTTAGGTAAACCATGCCCCAACACTAACTTAGTAAAGCAATATCTGCAAAAGGACAAAATATCGCTGCAAATAAACATTTAAGTTTATGGACTCGAAAGATATTACCGATTCGTGATCTCCTTTTTCTTTAGTTTCGCGTTTCGGTCGAGCGGCCATCTTGGCGACATGTGGCGGGAGATTTAGGCGGGAAACGTGCCCTGCCATATTAGATTATGTCGAAATGAATTGAGCGCCACTATTGGATATGTTATTGACGTAGATTTGCGATCGGAGGAACGAACTGATATTTCGTATTGTTATTAAAGCCGCTCCCCGCGGACGTGCGCGGCGTCTCAAGTACGGCTCTCGATACGCCGCCCTTACGGACCTATCGTTTAGGCCTCTTTATATTTTTCTTATGTAAATACGGTTTCATATCCGATGAGCTTTATTTATGTGGGAATCGTTTTAGCGAGATAAGTCTCTGTTCGGTTCCAGTGTTCAGCTCTTGTGACGCATGTGAATTTTCTCTCGCATAACATCGCTTGATTTATTTGACGTGAAAATTTTATGTTTGTTTAGGTCGTTTTCTCATCGTTTTCTTTTGCAATATTAATATGTACATACATATTTGGATATATTACACTAACGTCTTTATTATTCTCCAAGACATTAGAAAGGTAGAAAAAAAACTTTCCATTTTTCGTTCCGTTTTCCGTTGTATTAATTAATTCAAAATGTTTACATTTTTACATTTTACGTTTATATGTTGGTATATAAATACATATTTTAAATAAATACAGATAACAAAAAACTTGTTTTTAATTTTAACATAATTTTTCTGCTTGAAATAACTGGCAAAAGAGCCGCCCACGGACCGCAACAACAAAGTAGTCTAAACGGGATAAGGGAAATGAAGTAAGAATAGAGGAGAGTTGGACCGACTCACCGATTACTGAGACACTGATTCATTGTACAAAACGCAACTATAGGTGTGAGCTGCTTTACCCTGCCCTTCGATGAGACTCTCATTGAGAGTGTTGGTTCCAGCTAAGCTAGCTCAGTTCATATTGCCTAGTATCCAGTAAACTATAGTTAGGCTCTACCACAAAAAAGAGACATAGTTTTTGTCATTATAGTAATAAGTTTACAGCTGACGTATGTATACTTCTAGGTAACACACGTTATATCGACACAAAGTATCATTTCATTTATAAACGTAGTAACGGAAATTAATAATCGACTAATAAATAGGAAGTCATCAAAGGAACATCTAATATTCATTGACTATCACTTACAAGAAATATTAAATCAAATGGCGAATTCCTAAATTCCTAGTAACGGTTACATAATTACAACTTAATCGGAATTTACAAACAGACACATTTTAAAAGTACGCCGAATCTGAAGTGTCGTCAAAGATCAAAGATGCTGTGCGTACGGAGCGATGTTAAAACGTCTTCAAGTGCCCCGAGCGGTAAACAGTAGCACAGGCTAGGGGTTAAGTCAAAAGATTATTGATTTTATTATATTTGGTCATAATATAGCTTTAAATGTGTTTTATGTATTATACAATACCTACTAATGATATGCGTTTATATTGTTGCTTTTGTGATTTGTTTGTAAAAAATATTAGTACTGCGCCATTGGAACTTTCATGAAAAAGGACTAAAGTAGGTACTACTTACTCAAAAAACTAGTATAGCTATAATGTATGAGTTTTGTCTCTAATAATCTAATTAATAATTCCCAGGCCATTTTACCACATTTCTTTCTTACTCTGACACGGATATTTTCTTTTCGTCTCAATATCTTCTTTACTAATTTAACTAGGTACACATGCGGTAACGTGTCAAGTTTATTAACATCTGTATTTTATTTGCAAAATAAATTATGAGACGAAAAGTCAAAACATTTAGAAAATATCAAATACAATTCATAAATCGCTTTCGCTTATCATTTCGGATGCTATGTATGACCGCCGCGGCGTGCTTTGAAGTTCAGGGTAGTTATGAAAATTAATAAAGCGTCGTGTAATTGCTTCCGATAAGCGCCTGCGCAGGAGCACTCCCGTTTTTTGTCGATCGTTTAATGACTTAACGAGCGCAATAGGTTTTTTTAAATATGTAATCAGTAATATACATTGAAATAAATCAAAACAGATTTTGTGTAAAATTATATTTAGGTGATGCTAGAAAAAGTTTCAGGTGATTTTTTTCATAAGACTGAAATCAAAATAAATATAAGTTCTTCTTTTGGTCTTTGGTCACCATTTTTATTAAAGATGAATTAAATTATTGTATAATTAAGTAGGTAATCATTTGTAATTTCATTTATTCGCTATAAAAAAGCATTACGGTAAGATAATATCTAACATTTATTATATTTAGAGTCATTTCACATTTAAGTAAGTAGTTAATTGCTTATTCTTCAACGTGACATATTTTAATGGATTTTAAGCATGCACATGTCAATTTATGATAACCTTATCTCTCGTAAGCACTGCACCCGTCGGAGAGACAAAAGAAAAGCCGTAGGTGCTCCGGTAAGTTGTCCAACTATCGCGCCGCACTTCAGTGGCGCCACATAAAAATATTATTTTAAGAACCTTTTAAGTATAGTATCCGTTAAGTGCGCTTTTAATAAACACTACTTACTTGTACACTACCGACGAAGGTTAATGAATAATCGAGAATAAAAATTTTATGCGTGACCATAAATTTTTTGGCCGTAGTGTTTTATAAAGCATAGATCGTTGCTCTACGTTAAGCGGAAAAACTGCTATACAGCCTTTATACAACGATTCTACCGCCATCATACTTTGAAAATGATAATTATACAACTAGCCGTTTCCAGCTTCACTCAAATAGGTATATTTATGCGTGCAAAGGTATTTTACAATTTTAGAAGTGAAATTCCATAGCCATCGATGATGTCTAACAGAAGGAATATTTCTGCTAAGTTTTAAATCCCTCAGATATATCGGTAAATCTCTTTTATAATAAAATAAACATTAACCAAGAATTTATATTCTATTTTTTTAATTATTTTAGCGAGTTAAATGAAAAAAGCATTGAGAATTATTTATGTTATAATATATTTTTAATCACGTTTTCTTTCTTTCCCTTTTGCGAAAATTTATGGATTATGAAATATTACAACGAAGGCCGTTGCATTAGATCACGGGTAAAGCTGCACCGAGTAATTCACATGCAAATATTTGTTGAGATGTTAGGAATAAAAGAAATAGTATTCACAATAATATTTGCTTAATACGATTAGTTCAAACGTACACCTTTTAGACACAAATACCTTGTCAAATATTTACCTTATCAAACTGCATGCAAAAACGCCAATCATATCCAGCTAAATCATAACCGATTCATTTATATCTACACCGTCACACGCGACCCACCTCATGACGCGTATAAAGCCAAAAGAACCTATCAATAAAACCGAACTTAACGTGTTCCGAAATAAAACACTTTGTTATTAAGTTGACAAGCAACCGTAAAAATGTTCCTTTAAAATGTAAAATAAACAGATCAATCATGTTAAAGCGATCCCACCGGGCTCGATCCCCGAAAAGAAGCCTACGTAAGCGTCTATTATAAAGCACACAGATGTTACCACAAGACTGATTTTATTTTACGTCCTGTTTCCCCTTTTGCCGCTCCGTCTCACGCACGAGCGGGATACAAAATAAAAGTGATAGGCATTTTTTATTCTTTTTCGAAATAAGAATTGTTCTACATTCAGGAGAGTGATTGACACACGGTCGCCGGCGGCGCGCGGCGCCCCCCGACGCGCGGTATTAAGCATTTCACAAGATGGCCCTACCAGTATTATCATTTTATAATTTATTACGCTAATTATGAAAGGTCCGCATTAAAAAATAAAACAAAAGTACAACGGGGGTCATTTTTATTTTGTAGGCTTTGCGGACGTGCGTCGTGTTACTTTTCGAGTAAATAAATCTACGAGGGCACATCAATCAAGTTGTCGTATGAACGGGAAGTCTCGTTTCACATTATTATGTAGATCTATGATTAAATGGTTTAAAAAGTAACGAATTCACGACGCTGCGGTAACGTTATTCAACCCTTTCGGATTTTTGATATTTTTTAATTTTGACATTTTTTTTATCGTACGTACCTTTGTTTCCTTCCTATTTCAGTCACGCTTAGCCAAGGTTTTTTGTCATCAACGCTCGTAACAGTTGACAGTATTATACATAGTTGGTGGTAGTCATAAATAATTATTTACTCTAGAATCAGATTATTGAAAGAATGTAAGTAATATTTCAATATTAGTTAAATCACAACTTACGATCATAGTATCAAATCGTACTAAGTACACATAGGAAGATACAATAAGGAATACTATAATATTTATTGCAGAATGTACACGGATAGTAATAAACCAATAAGAGCATGGACGGGTCGCTCTAATTGAATCCGCCACGACGTGAGAAGACTAACCATCGACTAATCCTCGGACCCACCCGTACATGTATATAATTGGAGATTTCACGAGATAACACTATGACAACTAATTAAGGACCGGCCTTCTGGACAGCAATATCAAATAGAATTTCTCATCTTTTAATGAATGACCTTTCAAAATGTATTGTAGTGACGAATCATCCTTACTCTTAATATAAATGCGATAAAAATTTTTTCGCTTTCACAAACCGATTGCCATGAAAGTATAGAGAAGCCCGGATTGTACAATAGGCTCTATTGGGCCATTCAAGTATTACGTTAGCAGATTTCTTACAAAGATCGCCCATCCCCCCTTGTCAGCATAAGTAAGCATTTTTGTCAAATTCTCAAGCAAAGTTTTACTTTTGATAATAAGCAAAGCAAAGACTTGCCCTCTCCCCGACAGTGATTCCGGAATACTTAAAATATGCCTATGCCAAAGAAAAGCAAGGTTTTTTTACCAAGCTAGTACAAATTAAATTTCCAAAGATATACTTATATCTATCTCGATTCAATTTAATGTGTCTTCATATCAATCTGATAGTCAATTAGAGATTAACCACTTTAGCTAATAAGATTATCATCAGTAATTCGAGATTACGCGAAACTCAGGCCATTCGGTTAAACTGAGCGCGTGAATTTACAATCTACTTAACAAATACACGAGCCCACGCTCCAATAGCTAACTATTAGTGAGTTGATGTGACTTACGAAACTGTCGTAAGTCTAAACAGCGGCTAAACATGGAAGTAAGGGGTACGCCAAATGACATACGCGAAAGCGGTTACATTTATTATATAATATTATGTATGTATGTACCCGTATACGGGTTAAATATTAGGGTTAAGTTAGATTTTAGACCTAACGAACATAGAACTAGAGCTTAGAGCAAAACGCATATTTTCTTGATCTTTTAGTGTAAATGAAAACTCGTATTCAGCGTTGACATCAAATGAAAAAAAAGCTAGATCAAGAACAAGAGCATTTTCTTTCAGGTTTACAGCATTTCAGCTTTCGAAATATTTTAGTGGAAACGTAACTACTCGATCATTGAGAAATTGAGAAGCATTCTTAGAATATTCTAAAAAGTCTTTGAACACAACTAAAACAACGAAAGAATGCTCTATGTCTGTTTACACAATCGAATGAGGCTAGAGCGAGCATTCGCTCGTCTGTTATAAATGCACCCTCAAACCCTAGTGATTATGATGTCGTATGTTCGTTGCATAAACCTTATTTGGTGAGGTTTACTTAAACATAGAAATCATAATTTTAATTATATACTTACATTTTAAATAAATAAAATATCTTATATGTATGTCCAGATATTTTTTGCGTGGAAGTAAGTAAATTAAATGTAATTAAATGTAAATCGCCAAAATATATTCGCGTGTAGTTCAAAAATTAATTTAGACTAAAGCTATGGTGATGTGACTTTTTGCAGGCATTAAGTGATTATTTTAATTATTATGTAACGACAATAATACCAAAGGAAGTACCTACTTATAAACATATAAATATAAACGTATAAAGTTAAAAAAATAACATATTCACGACTTCAAAAAGAGAGGGAGGATTGTTCCTCAATACAAATGTATGTTTTCTCTAGGTATGTGTATGTAAATGTACGTACACATTCGTCATTTGTAATTTGTGATGTAATTTAATTTATTTTCTTGCTCGATAGCGATAATTTATCTCGTCTAGTTGATCCCATAAAAATGAAATTATGTAATAGTGATTAGATTTATATTTTCAGTAAGCATGTTTATTGATTTGTTTCCGAATAAGTAGGTAAAACAAATTAAAAAATCGTGTACCTACGTTAATGCTTCTGTTGTGTCAATCATTAATATGTTTACGTTGTTAATAATTAATACCCAAAATCTTATTTATCCGCTGCCGTCCTCTTCTAAGTCCGAGGTTTGAAATTCAATCAACTTTAGCAAAGTTGTTATTTGGTGGAAGTTCGCATAGACTTATATAGGCATCAAGATAAGCGGAACAGGGATTTAATGCGTATTTCGTCGCGTTTCCCTGCTCTCGCCCTGAGCCGGTAAGCCGCGGCGCACTCGCAATTCAAACGTCGCCACTGAGCCTAAAACCGCCTTGGCTTAGCGCTTCCCGCGTCGAACTTGATACCCGTCCTCCGACTTGTAATTCGAGATATAGGCGCCGAAATAACGCAAATTCTCGCAACTCTGTATATCCCCGGTTTAACTTTGTATCTAAACAACTAAATAACTTCATCTTCAGACGATGAATATCTATCTGCGTATGTATGTACATATAATCGAGGCAAAGTCTCGTAACAAACTATGGTGGCAGCATTATTTGACACGAGACTAGTGCGGTATAGCGACGTCACAAAGGCTGTCCTGCGTCCACTCCGCAAGACTACGTGGTCACGAACGTAATCCTTATTTATGGTAAGACGCCGAGCGACGCCTCCGCTGAACTGACTATTTGTCAGGCCCAGCGTCCGCTGCCAGTATCAATCTCGATGGCGGGCTTAGCATATCGACTGCGCTTATAATATATCATTAGAACGTCTCTATTCACTTCGCATTCAATACGCCCCTGCTGTCGGTAAACACGAGCTATTAACTGCAAACGTGAACGATAATAATAGAGTCACAAACTGACCAACAAAAGTGAATCTGAATCACCCCCGGCAGCTTTAATACGGCGGGAGAGGCGCCCGCTGGACAAACGACACCAGCCCCGAGCGGTCGTTACGAGATCGCTCTAAATTACGCGCAAGTTACGCGGGCATCTCTGACTATTACAGCTCTATTTTGGCAAGTCATAACAGGCCGGGTGCGGCCCTGGCGGGCGGTCAGGGCTCAGTATTATACTGTTGCACGTTTTTTCAATGACCACACTGACCGCAACCCCTATGGTGTGTACGAGATAAAATCGTAAATTATAACCCAATTCCATAGCTGTTAAAACTTGACAGATGAAAAGGCTTAAAGCTAAGCGTGAGTATCGCTGCCATATCGTTAACATTTCAAATAAAATAGGGGCACTTCACTGTTAGGACATTATAGAATGATTAACGTTGTATGCTTTGTTTGTGTTTCCATAAAACGGGATAAGATCCTAAATTGTATTTAAAATGAGCGATGGCCGCTGTGGCTCTTAAGTCTATTAATTTGAAAGCGAAACTTTTCTATGAGACATAAATAAAACCCATTTAAGAAGAAAATATTTAAATTTTCGTTCACCCAAAAGTAATTTCAGTAAAAATAAAGTCACTTTATTAGGTCTAATAAGTTTATTTTTTAATTTAAACCTCTTTTAAGGTCTTTGACTGCATTGTACCAAACAATAAGTTTTCTTTTTTAAATGCAGTAGCATGTTTAATACGCGATGGCACATCAATCAATCACCTGGTTAACGGAAATCTTAAAGACAAATTATTTCCTAAAGTCATTAAAATGAATCCTTCAAGATTTACAGTTCTCTTTAAATTTTACTCAGTCCAGGATTATTTACATAAGTTTTAATCTACAGTTTACTTAAATCAAACAAAATTGTTATTGAATAAAATTAACCAATAATAGAGTTTTAGCTTAGTGAACATAGCATAAGTGTGTAGAACCTACACATTTTGGAACACCGATGCCCTATTGTAAAGAGATTTTTATTTTCTTTCATATTTTGCTTACAGATAGATACAATTTTATCTGATATAGAATTTTGACATTCTCTTTGATGGAATATATTCGTGGTATTTTTTTTATTTGGCATAAGACAAAACAAAAAACAATAAATACGTTAGACATCGTGACAGAGTGTCAAAGCTAAATGACTGCTATTAAAAAGTAATAAATATTGAACAATCTTTAACTTCCAGTGTTCTCGACGTCGGAGTGGTCTATTATATTTGAAATGCGATTATTAAATTAAAGCACGGCTCGCGTCGAACGCCGGACCCCTGCCGTTTGGCCATTCTGTGCGCCCACTATGCTCTTAACTATTGGTACACACAGATTTCATAGCTGGACCGACTAATTGTGATACTAGAATGAATATATTTCCATTTTTTCTATTATATTATATATTGAAGGATTGAAAATAAGGTTTATACACAATTTGAACAGAAAATATAGGTACTTATTTTTTAGATTAATTGCAAATAGGATAAAAATATAAATGAATCCATAATGAATGCGGGACACTATACCGATTCGTATTTTCTGATAATCATTACTACAAAGTTAATTCAATTGCAAAAAAAACTTTTCTTCTACTTAAAACTTCATCATAATTTTAATAAATTAGGTAGATACAGTAACGGGTACTGTACTGAATGCTGAAACATGTATTGTCAAATAAAGAAAGCAATTATTATTTTTTTAGAAATATCTTGATTGCTCTTAACAATTTGATAAAAATATCAAGATTTTATAGACCAAGTATTGTCTATCATTAATGCCTAAACAATAAAGGTGACCAGTGATCGTGGACGACGC
Source organism: Junonia grisea (assembly GCA_018235645.1). Lineage (NCBI taxonomy): Eukaryota > Metazoa > Arthropoda > Insecta > Lepidoptera > Nymphalidae > Junonia > Junonia grisea. Next base: position 2,959 of record DVXP01000329.1, on the reverse strand, counting down.
ATGCGGGACAGATGACTTCCAGGACTTTATTAATTTATTGCTTTCGAATCTCTTGCCATGAAGACCATGCCTGATATGAGATTGAAACAACTTTCAACCTATAACATATAACATGTTTGTCAAGTTATTATGGCGATAAATTAAAAAAGAATTAATGAAAATTATATTTATTAAGTTTTTTATTCTATTAGTTCGAATCTTACAGTAATTTATAATTAGGTAGCTCCGCTAGAATGTGCGAATAATTTCTTCGATAAAAGTCGCAACTGACCCGTACTCCTTTGCCCCAAAGCTGGGTAAAAGCCTTTTATTTAGGAAATGTCTAGAGCTTTGTCTAAATATACCTTAAACATGGTACAAAAATACGTTCCGACGTCCATAAGTTCATAGGCATGATTACAATGTTTTCCTTTAAGGTCAAGCACGAAATTAATTCAAACAAAAAATCAGTGAAAATTTAACTTTCTATCTGTTGTTATTACTACACTATAACGGATCCGTGTTCGTCTAATATCTATAATACAATAATTAATACTTTAAATTATAGCTTAACTTTAAATTAACTAACTAACTTTAAATTACTTTTAATTATAGCTTACTTTCGCATAAAAAATTGCGCTTTCCGTGAAAATTTTACTTTTATTTTTTGTGTTTTATACGCTTATAACTTTAAACAAGCCTTGGATATCCATATAAATATCTATAGATTAATATATATTTACAAAATTAAAAATTCTCTGCCTGTAAATAAATCTCTGTCGCTTGATAGGACACCTCAAAATTCATGAAATGAAATGGCGCCACTAAACGCCAAACAAAGCTCGGTCGCCCAAATTCTATTCTATAAACACCACAAATCAAAATCTCAAAAAACTAATGCCCTTCTTTTACCAACATTCCATGACGACAGTTTCTTTTAAAAAACTGTCAACAAAGAAGTGGTGTTGTAAATCGAAAGATTATATTTCTACGGTGTAATAAACAAACGCTGTCTTTACGATCTATGACAAATCAGAATTACCATCATAACCTTTGTCCGCGCACACTTGATGCATTCAGGCCAATAAAATAACTCACGTCCAATTTATGTTAATACAATAAATACTAACATAAATAATTTTGAGTGAAGGCTCAAAAGACAATTTAAATTTATGAAGGGATTAAATTATATAGAAGCTTTAGGTTGACTAGACTAGAGATTGAGTGTTATATTAGAGTGAGGTTCATTATTTATTTATTAATAATTAATTATTTATTATTTATTTAATAATTAATTATTAATAAATAATTTTAGCTAATTTCATTTTTATTGAAAATACTTACAAAGATATTCGAAGGTATAATATATGTAAAAGCTACGCCCAACAGGAATGTACAATTATTGTACAGACCTATTGGGCGTAGTACTTATACTCTACCGTCTCTACTGCAATTAATAGGTAACGCTATAATTTGAAAACTTTGAGAGCCTCAAAAGGACGAAAAACATTTTCATTACGTAAGTACAATATGGCTTATGCCTTATTGCCTTATTGTACCGTACGCCTAGATTATAATAAGTAGAAATGTTTACTTTATAGGTAAAAAACTACATATATATTTGACTTTAAAAATTCTTAAAAAAAAAGAACGAAAACAGTAGAAGTTAATCAAACATAAATATTTATAAGACACAGAATTAATAATAGCATTTTACGTATTTCAAAGCAATTTTGGTCGAAACGAAAGTGTTCGCGTGAAGGGACATGAACCGCAATCATAATGATACAGTAAATAATTCATAATTTTAATGTAGTAGTCATTTAAACGGAAAGAGCGACAAACCGACAGATGCTTGCGGCCATCTTGCGGCCGAGGAAACTATTGTACGCCGCCTTCGTGACTCTGCGGTCAAAATGTCACCGTTTAAAATCAAATTTTGGAAAGAAACGTTGTAGAATAATTTTCAATTTAATCATTAAAACGTACAAGTATTATTAAAACGATTGGCCTTCGAATAACGGAAAGGGTCCAATGTAATTTGTGTACCATCTAATTTTGTTATTCATTTAAGCATTTTTGTTTTCTTTTTTCAAATAATTTTTAAACCTCCTTCTATAAAGAATTTTTAAAATATTAAAGATAAAAATAAAGTAATGTAAGAAATAAAAACATATATAAATTAAATAAAAAATAATTGCCAAGGTTACCATTTTAAGGACAAAAAAATTAAAAATTAAGCATGTACATCGCCTCACCAATTTAAGAAATAGATATAATGTCGTTCATATTTAAATGTCTATGAGTAAAATAAATATCTTTCTAATGTAATTTCTTTTCTACAAAAATAATATGTACATTGTACACAGATGTAAGACTCTGGATTATAAGTAATTCCAAGTTTTACAAAAAAAAAATAATAATAGACCGAATAATTTGTTCAGAATTTTCCATCAATCTCGGGTCGTGGGAGGAGTTTATTAATCAAGCGGGGACAATCCGGACGATCCGGACTCGAGGCATTTTTCTCGAATCTTCATTATTTCCGGAGCTGGAGCTGATGAGAAATTAATCCGGGCAAGGTGACGCAGGTGCCGGCCAATCTTATATCGGTGAGCCGCGTAGTATCCGTGCGTTTACGTTTCCTTCGACTACGAATGGAAGACATTGTGAGGACTATTTATTAAGTAGGTATGAACTATTATAAGAAAATATAATCGCAGATAAAATTGTAGGTTCAAATGGTATTTACTCTCACTGTAAGTAATAAATTTTGTCATAGTCTGAATAAGCGAAGAGTTAATAAAAAAATTAAAGATGCTAGTCAGTAGTCACTACGTTAATAACAAAACTCTACTTACTAAAAAGCGTTTAGTCTTTTCATACCTATTATAGTCTATATATATAAAAGAAAGTCGTGTTAGTTACACCACTTATAACTCAAGAATGGCTGAACCGATTTAGCTGAAAATTGGCAGGG
>DVXP01000328.1:0-22433 GCA_018235645.1 Junonia grisea | reverse complement strand
ATAGCGTTTATACTTTTCTAGATATCAAGGTATTCCACATTACCTTAAGTATCCCAAATATGCTGACTTTCCTCTAATATTTTCACTCGATCCCCGTTGATATTTAGATATTGTTCAAAACTATCGATTTTTGGTGTCGTGCGTCCCTAGTGTCAATGTCAACTAGCAGCAACTGTCAACTTCAAAAACAACAAATACAGCTGCACCGGTTGCTCGGTTTTTTGATTTCAAATAAATATCTAATGGAATTGAAGTTATTATAAAATAAAATTTTACTAAAGCCATAGCTTAATTGTAATGAATAAAAAAATAAAGTCCTTATTTATTAGTTTCACTATTAACAACTACAAAATTTAGAATTGTAAATCATATTTTGTTTTTTTTTAACATGTTTTAACAAGTTAAACAACTAATTTTAAATATGTTAAACAGCTTTAGAGACGAACATGAAATCAGTGAAACAGAAAGAAATTGCGAAATTAGTAAGTATTCATTTATATTGTGTTTTGAAATTTTAAATTAAACTAATTAAAATTAACACAATCAAAAAACTGTTACCTTGTAAAGTTAAAAATTATCTTCACCAAAATCCTATCTACATTCATACCAAAATGAAAAGAAATTGAAGTGTCATGGTTGTGAAAAAAACAAAAAAAAAACATTTATGTATTTATTACATTATTATTACTCATACAGAGCCTTATTTTCAGGTGTAACAGATATTAAGCCCGAGTTTTCTGTTCGTATAGTTGTGTGTGATCATTATTTAACGAGGCCCATACCAGGGGTAGATGTTATTTACTCTGAATTTCGAGGCTCTGACATAAAACAGGTAGAATAATATTGGTAACTAATGTATATAGTATCATGAAGTATGTAGTGATTAATTGTTAAATCTTACATAAATTTGTATGTACCAAAAAGTTTATATATAATACATGTATGGGGTTGTTCAAGTATTATGTAACGCAATATTAGAGGATTTTATACCCTTCCTACCCCCCATGTAATCAGTTGTTACGTAACATTTTAACAAAATTTTATAGTTAAAAATGGTCACTAAAATAATTTTAGAGACTTTTTTCATCTAAAAATCACGATCATACTGTTACATAACGCATCGTCTCATTACCCCCTCCCTACTCTGCACTGTAACATTTTTCAAGACCCTCCCCTCCCCCAAACGTAATACTTGAACTACCCCTATTTTATTAATGTCTCATTTTAATAAAGCAATAGTAAAATGCACTACTTTTTAGTAAAAACTAAATAGCTTTTTAAATTATTGACAGGTGCCCATTTTGAGAGTGTTTGGGCCCACGCCTGATGGGCTCAAAGCATGTCTGCATATACATGGGGTATTTCCTTATTTTTATATACCATGCCCTACACCAAATCCAGAACCTCAGTTTTTATATCAAGTAAGTTAACAATTAATAAGAAAATGTGTAAATTATAAATTTTATTCCATGAGGGAATAAAATGTTAAGATTTATTTCAAATTTTTTAGGTAGCCGCAAGCCTGGATAAAGCCTTAAATATAGCTTTAAAACAAGCAACATCAACCAATCAACATGTGTATAAAATAACACTTGTAAAAGGATTGTAAGTAGCTTATTTGTCTAATTTTTTTTTTTTAATATACAGTTCTTTGACTATTGTTAGTTAATTATTTGTTAGTTAAGCCTACCTGCCTAAAAGTTCTTGTCATGTAAAATTATGTGTCTAATATAATAAATACACACTTAGTAATTTGTAAAAATTTATTCCTATTTTTATTAAAGAAAATATAGTTTCAGATTTTAGTAAATAGTAATATTTATTTCAGACCATTCTATGGATTCCATGATAAAGTACATCTCTTCTTGAAGGTATTCTTATACAACCCAGGTCTACTTAAACAAGCAGTTGAACTATGCAGCAATGGCGCCATCTTGGGCCAATCATTGCAACCTCATGAAGCACATCTTAACTTTACATTACAATTTTTCATTGATTTCAATCTTTTTGGCATGAGTAATATTGATTTACAATTTGTTAAATTTCGTAAAACTGGTCTTTCCCAGCATAGTGATGAACCTGCAGGGTCTTACGAATTGGCTATTAAACCTGAAAGTAGTTGTTATTATGAAGCAGATTGTTCTGCTTCACACATAATAAATCGTCAAAGAATAGGCCGAGGTGATGGTATTGAAAATCCTGGTCTTGAAGAAGTTTGGAACCAAGAAATGGAAAGGAGAAAACAACTTAACATTTCAATGTCTTCAAAATCACTGTCACAAGGGAGAATAAACAATCAAGAAACAGATACTCATAACAAATTTGAACAAGTAATGCTCAATAAAATCTCAAATGATAAACCTATAGAATTTAGAAAAGATATAAATGCTGAATTAGTTAATTATCCAGCTGAAACGGCAGAGACTTCACAGTTTCTTAACGCTACTGATGTAAGTCATCACATTCAAGAGAGCAGCAGTTTCAGCAATAGTGTCACTTTCAGAAGAGAATCAGTACATTCTGATAACTTTGATGATACATTGGTGAATGAAGATATAGCGTTAAATAGTAGTTTTTCGTTTAGACATAGTCAGATTTTATGTAAGTATAACTCTAATGGAGAAAAGGGATAATTTTGTTTTGTTATTTTATGTTAGAAATATTTTACAGTGGACAATGATGATTTAGAGTTGGTGGATATGCTACAAGACCTGGATGAAAAGACCGTTGAAGATGACAGTGTCATGGGTACACCAGCTGATAAAGAAGACGATTCTGATTCGGATAACGCCGAATATTCGCAAATATTCAACGATGAGACGGTATTTTTAAATCCCACTGAAAGGTACTTAAAAATATGTGATTTAAATTAAAAAATATTAATTAGACAGACTGAATTCAAGGTAGATTAGACTATACTTGAACCTTTATTGATATTCTTGTTCTTAATAATTAATTTATTTTATAAATAATAATGCAAATATTATTTTTATTACTGTAAATTCCAGTAACAAGGAGGATATTGAAGGTTCTTTATCATGGCACGATTCATTTTGGGATGGAGCTAATATATCACAGTTGGATGGAACTTGTGACGATGATCGTGAGTTTTTATTTATAAGTTTTCAGTGAAATGAGACTGCTTAATTAAAGAAGTTTAGCAATGTTAATATCAAAAATTTTATTTTAGATGTCAAGAAAGTAAGAAAAAGAAAAATGAGGTCGTTTAAGTTAGGTTTATCAAGACCAAAAAATAAAAGAAAAGTAGAACTAAACAAAGTCAATGAAAGCCAAGAAACTAAAAGTGATATAAACGATATTGATGAAATTAATGTTTCTAGGGAGACTATAGAAAATATTTCAACTTCACATCTTAAAAGAAGCTGTAAAAAAGAATCTCAAACACTTATGGAAGATAACATTAATGATAATGCTGAAGATCTATCTTCTGTTGATGAAGACTCTATTACAAATTTAGTTTCTAAAGTTAGCAAAAAGTACAGTTCAAGTAAAGACGCATCCATTTTATATGATATTAATAAAGAATTTGAACCTGTAGCAGGACCATCGAATACAAAACTTTCTTGTTTTAAGCCAGAAGAATCTCTAAACTGCACTGATGATGAGATAAATGAATCGTCACCTGAAGAAAACAAAATAGGAATTGAAAGCTTTTACGACAAATCAATGTTTTTCGATTTATCAGCTACAGAATATGACACAAATACAATTGATGATGAGCAGTCAACTGCTGAACATGTCGTTAAGAAAGAAATACATAGCATAAAAAGTGAAAACACATCACAATTAAATTTAGAAAAACCAATGAATCATTTCAGTAATGTTACACTTATTCCAAGAATAAGACCTCCCACTAAACAGTACGTTGTATCTACTTTAGAAAAATATAATATACCAAAAACATCGAATCCAAAACCTTATTTTTCTAATTATAAAGATGTCGGTGATAAGGTCGAAATTGGTCAAATAGTACTAAAACTAAACAGTAAATTAGCGCAAGATCAAAAACCCTTTGACAGAGTGTTAGATGGTACGAGTTTAGATGAGTGGCGTCAATTATTATTTTTACAAAATAATGAAATATCTGAAGAATCTTCAAAGCCTGAAGTGTTAAAAACATTATTAGCAAGTAACAGAGGATGCGTATTAAAACCACTGAAACATCCTCCGTTATGTAGTGCTGTCAGGCAATGGATGGAAGACAAAGATAAATCAAAGAATGAAAAAACTAAAAATGTTACTGATCAAGAAATAAATGTGGATCTTGATGAATTAGAAAGTTCACAAGCGATTGGCTTAAATGAATTAAGCACTAGCCTTAGCTTGGATGTTGTCGAAAAGGTTTGTTTAATTGACTTATTCCATATACCTATAGAAAATTTTATTTTTCATACTATTGCCGTTACATTGTAATATTTATTTCTTACAGGATAAATCTGAATTGAATAACACTCTCCAAATTACGATGCAACCAGATGGCGCATTTCTTTGCTTTGGGAATAGTATTTCTAATAAGGATAGCACACTTACTAACCCTACAGTTGAGGTAAACCTATTTTACTACTATTACTTGGTTATTACTAATCTGTGTAACAAAATTTCATACTGATGGTTTTAATTTACAGACTGATTTTCTTACGCTCATGTTAATAGAAGTTCATACTTCAGTTAGAGGAGATTTGAATCCTGATCCCGCTATTGATGCAATAGAAGCAGTATTTATGACAGTAACAAATGACTGCCCACTAAATCATAAATTGCAAAGAAACATCACAGAGATTTTCGTAGTTCAAGAAGCGAATGAATGTAAATTCTTAGACCGGTGCGTGTTCAACTTCAAAGTAAATTATGTAAATAATGAGAGTGAACTTTTAGAGAAAATTATAGAATATATTAAAAATCATGATCCTGATATTTTATGTGGATATGAAATAGAGATGAATTCTTGGGGTTATATTCTCGAGAGAGCGCAAATGTTAGGTTTTGAATTTATAAAAGAAGTTTCCAGAATTACCGAGAAGAATCGACAGAAACGTTATAGGAGTGATGAGAAGGAATTAGAAGGGAGAGTCATTGGGCGAATTACTTTTGATGTTTGGCGATTGCTTCGATACGAGCTTGCATTATCAAGTTACAGTTTCGAGAATTGTATGTATGCTGTGTTGAATGAAAGAGTACCAAAATACAGTTATTCTCAATTAGATGAATGGTGGAATCATGAGTCTAGAATATTGAGATGGATTCCTGTTGAGCATTATTTGACAAAGTTAAATGGGACCGTGAGGATGATGGAAAAACTTGATATGATAAGTAAGTACATTCTTCTTGCTCGTAGTAACAAGTTTTAATAAAACATAGCTTATATTAAATTTGCTTATTTGTGTTTTCATAAAAACACGCAAAAAATTACTTGTGAAAATCAGTTTAGTTAAAATATCTATTCTAATTTTTTTTTTAAATATCGATTAGACATGATGAAATTGCGATTTTTCTGTTTTCTGTGTCTGCCTTCTATGATATATAATAATAATATAACAATATAATTACAAGTCTTTTTCTTTTTTAAATTAATTTCATTTCGTTACTTAAGATCGAACCTCAGAACTCGCTCGACTTTTCGGATTGCAATGGTGGGAAGTGCTGTCAAGGGGCTCGCAGTTCAGAGTGGAGTCTTTAATGCTTCGAGCGGCCAGGCCTCTCAATCTCGTCGCATTATCACCGACTGTTAAACAAAGAGCGACGATGAGAGCTCCAGAGTGCCTTCCTCTTATATTTGAACCGGGTAAAAAATTGGCTTATTATTTCCTTTTTATCTCAATCTTGTCCCAATAATTATAATATGTTAAGACTGGTGAGCTACTATTTTAGAGAAACTGGCAAGAGTAGGAGGATGTTGTTTATTCATTTCGAAAGTTTTTCACTTAGTCCAATGAATAAAATTATGTACCTAATCATTTTTTTTTAATAAAGAGTTTTTGGGACCTATATATTGTACCTTATTTTATTTCAGAATCTCGCTTTTACAACGATCCAGTAATTGTCCTCGATTTTCAAAGTTTATATCCATCGATGATGATCGCATATAATTATTGTTTTTCTACTTGCATTGGAAGAGTACAGAACATTAATGGGTAATCATTATTTGTTTCTTTCAGCTTCAGGCAGCTATTTTTAGTTGTGGATTTATAGTAATTATTTTCACAGATAAATTACCCTATTAGCCAATGCCAACGAATTTTTAGGAATTTTAATAAAAAACTATTAAAAGAGAAATTTCTAATTTATTACCTTTTTACCATTAATGAAATTACACTTTCATTGTGTTATTGTCTTACCTTACATTAAACTAATATAATTATAACAAAAAATTTACCTTTCCAATATAATTACAGCGATTCACCATACGAGTTTGGAGCATGGCGTCTAAGGATACCACAAGCAAAACTCGAAGCGCTCACAAAGAACGGTTTAGTCCACTGGTCACCAGTCGGAGTAGGATTTGTAAAGGCATCCGTTCGTCGTGGAGTTTTACCTGCTTTATTGCGACGCATACTTGCGGCCAGACAAGCAGTCAAGGCGGGCATGAAGTTACAGACAGATGAGGGGGTGAAAAAGGCGATGCATTCGAGACAATTAGGTAAGATGAAAACGGTTTAGTCTAGACGTGGCGTCCATTCGTGGAGTTTCAACTGCATTGTTAAGTCGTATTCTTGCTGCCAGACAAGCAGTTAAGGCCGGCATGAAGTTACTGACAGATGAGGGGGTGAAAAGGCTATTTGGACTATTGAGAGTGTATTGTAGAGTTACTACATCATCGAGAGCCTTAAAAATATTCCTGAAGAGGCCCTGTGAAACTTGTCCTAGGGCCTCCTAAGGGTCTTGGCCTGTGATATTTAGCCACTTCCACCATTGGTGTAGATATTTGACTTATGTGGAATTAAAAAAAAATGGTTTTCACCATTTTATGCTTATAATATATATTTACAGGATTAAAATTGATAGCCAATGTTACATACGGCTACACGGCCGCTAACTTCAGCGGTCGCATGCCGTGTGTTGAAGTTGGCGATAGTGTGGTCGCTAAAGGCAGAGAAACCTTGGAACGGGCTATTAAACTTGTTAATAATAGTAAATGGAATGCAAAGGTGAATATAAAAAGAATCCTTTGGTATTATCGTCCATTTTTTGTGTATGTTTGGGCCCTCTATTGTTTAGCTTTGTATACTTTATTATTTTACTTTTCTTGTCAATCCTTTAATTTTATTTTTTCTTTATGATATTACCGGGGCAGTATTTACTTGTGAATTGATTATACAGGGTCAATGCGGACTATGGATACTAATTATAACTACGTATATTATTCCTATTCAGAAACACTTCGAACCAGTAGTAAAATTAATTATTCCGAAAAATACGAAAAAAAAATTTTTCTAACAAATTAAATAGCTTAATAGTCGAAATAAAATGCAAACAGCCTGTAAATCATCTTCATAAATTGAGTAACGTGTTTTATTAAAGCGGCAACGTTGGATATTTTTTTTATTCATGTTTCGTTGTAGTTAGGTGCATTCGTTGTTAGAAAATATCCATCATGTGAAAACTGAGCTGAAACCTAAAAGCTGTCTAGAGACTAAACTCCTGATCCGATTGAGATAATTTTTTGTGTATGGCCTTGAAATTGTATTTCGTTTAAACAGTTTCAATTAAAACATATAACATATATTGACCCATGTATACTAAAATTTAAATAAAATTTAAGTATCAAAAAGCAGACTCGTAATTTGAAGACGCTAGAAAAAGGTACAATATTAACATATTACTTCAGAGGCATTTTTAACAAATCTATATCGCCATTGAGCTTCAATAATTCCACTGCCACCACCAGTTGTTAAGACCAGTATTAAATAGAAGAATATGATCTTCTTTATCACGAAAGCAATCAATTTATTCCCAGGTCGTTTACGGTGATACGGATTCCATGTTCGTCCTAGTACCGGGCGGCACTCGCGCCGAAGCATTCGAGATTGGACAACAAATTGCCGATGCCGTTACTGCGGATAACCCTTCACCAGTTGTGCTGAAGTTAGAAAAGGTAAGATAATGTTCTATAGAACTCTGATCTTTGATTTTTTTTCTTCTCTTAGAGTAATAGACTCTTAGCTCGTATGTGAGAGTAATAAATTATTTGATGACGAAAATAAAAGATTCTTAAACGAAAGTGTTCCTGCTTTAATTTTTTTAAATAAACACAGGCTAAGATTTCTCTTTGAGACTCGTTTTCTTGTTGAGAGCCGGGAGCCACTAGGACAGTGGTGAAAACATGTTGATATAAACCGATGTTGAGCCCACGATTCGAAGCTCCGGGCTAGCTCTGCTGAGTTTTCAAGTGCTGAATTTATGTTTCAATGCATCTCGTATTCGTCGGTGAGGGAAAACATCGTGAACAAACCTGCATGTGCTGGGAGAAATTCTGACACGTGTATATCCTCCAACCCGCAGTGGAGCAGCGAGGTGGAACACTAGACCTTCTTTAATAAAAGAGCAGGCCTTTGCCCCAAATTGGAACATTTACAGGCTGTCAGTACACCTATTGTAACTATTTATTACTCATTTGTTACTTTTTATGAAATAAAACTTTTTAATGCTCTTTGAAATATAAACTATTCGAATGTATCAACGTAAACATAATTCATGCGTAAAATGAAAATTGTTACAAAGAATTTGTAATTCTTTTGAGGGTTTTGTAATTCTTAAACTTAATTTTTCAGGTTTATCAACCATGTATACTGCAGACGAAGAAACGATATGTGGGCTACATGTACGAGAGTCCAGATCAAGAGAAACCAGTGTATGAAGCCAAGGGCATTGAAACTGTACGACGTGACGGATGCCCAGCTGGTGTAAAGGTTTGTTAACTTGTTTAAAATTCTAATTACTATGGTAGGCCCAAACGGTTATTAACCACATGACTTAAGTCTTTATACTGGTAATCGTCGTCGTCAGCAAATCGCAGTCCATTGCTGAACAATTCTACGCAAGTTTGCGCCAAACATTCCGGTCCTCTGCAATCCTCATCCAGCCCCCTCCGGCAACCGCGCGTATATCGTCAGTCCTGTGGGCTGAAACTGATAGTTTTATCAAAAATTGGCTTTAAGTACTAAGTAGCTACGTTTCGTATGGTGGGTTAGAGCATCAAAGTCCCCGCAGTTTCCTTACTTCCTATATAAGCCCCCCTCTTTGATTTTTTTTTAACTAGCAATGCATTTGTGGCTCCTCTAACGCTGTGTATTTGTCTCTTGCTCATATGACAGTTCCTTTTAAAGTGGCAATTCTATAAGTTAAATTAAGTATTTAACTTTTAAGATCAAAAATGAAGTACCTAATTACATATCATAATTATTCCCACAGCTCCTTCAAAGGTCTCTCTGCGAATTATTCGAAACGGGTGACATGTCTCGCGTGAAGAAGATCGTATGTGGAGTACTGTCGAAGTTAACAGACGGAACGCTTTCTCCGCAAGAGTTGTTCTTTACCCGGGAATACCATGGTCCGAATGGCTATAGACCTGGAGCCGCTGCTCCACCTAATGAGATCGCTAAGTAAGAATTTTTAATACGTGTGTATATTTTCTGTGACTGTACATTATTATTTCATACCTATTTGTCGACAATTGAAAGCTAGTTAATAATAATAAAAATTACCAGTGTTTTTATTTATGACATAATATTTTGGAAATTAATTTTACAAAACAAACGAAGTGATATTTATTCCTTTATGGATATAGGGAGTTCAATTTCAATTTATTAACTACTTAAACGATCATCACATTTCGCATACAGGTAGAAACATACACTACTTAAAAACTAGAAAAAGTTTTGCGCCTGAAAGTACAGAAAAACAATAATTAAGTCTGTTATTATTAACTCATAACACAAACGAAGGCTCAAACAGACAACAGGTTATAAAGCTTATCCCTATCCAATTCAAGACGTTTGATATCGCGCGACCGTCGAGCCGCACCACGCACTGGCGAGCGTGTGTCGTGGCAGGTGTGCGCGGGTCCACCGCACACCGCACTAGTGCGCTTAGCGCGTGCGCCGCGAGAACTGATACGAGACACGTCACTCGCGCCGCACGTGCCTTACTACGCGACCCGTGTGCTGCTACCGCCGCTACATCGCTGCTTGTCGCTACTGGGCGTTGACGTCTTCAAGTGGTACGTATAATATTTTTGTATACCATATGGTTAAGTGTCGTGGGCGCGTGTCGTAGTAGGTGTGCGCGGGTCCACTGCACACCGCACTAGTGCGCATGACGCCCGCGCCGCGCGAACTTATACGCGGTGCGTCACTCGCGCCGCACGTGCCGTACCACGCTACTCTGATGCTCGGTTAAGAGGATGCCGCCACTGCAATATTGTTTATCAAATATTTGTATAGACCAATCTTGACCCTGTTAACATATTGTCTATAGGTGGCAAGAAGTCGGCTGGAACCGTGAAGTACAAATCGAGCGAGCGGGCGGAATCGCGGGTGGAGGGGGGATAGCGCGCTACATGCAGCGTGGACGTTGTGCGGTGTGCGGCGCGCGCGGCACTCGCTCTCTATGCGCACGCTGCGCCGCACGCACGAGACCCTCCGCCGCTGTGATCGCTGCGAAACACGCGCGTGCTGGTGAACACGTGCACGGGTGTGAGCAGGTACGATAACAAAGACTATTGACAGCTACACTAATATTATTTATAAATAATTGATTGTTTATTTGTTTGAATTGAATAGGCTCGGAAACTACTTGACCGATTTGAGAAATTCTTTCATTGTTGGGAAGATACACTATCTCCGATCACATAGGCTATATTAAATTATCAATAAAGTTGGGAATACCTGTGCGAAGCCAGGCGATCTCTAGCAGATATATTATATAAAGGTAAGCCAACAACGAGCAAGCGAGTCTTGTGTATTTTAGTATGAAAATAAAGACAGACGAAGGAAAGGTTTTATTAGAACGACAATTAATATAAAATATATGTGTTATTTGCTTCAAGATATTGACTTAATTCGTTTTTTATAGATATGCAGAGCGTGTTGCAATCACCAACATTATTCAAAGTGCGAAAATACAGAGTGTCCTGTGTTATGGCGAAGAATTTCAGCTCAACAGAAGTTGGAACATATTCGAGAAATAACGAATAACCTACCTCCTGTGTACACAAAAGAAAACTTAGATTTTTGATAATAATATTTATAACCAATTTAATTACTTATTTAAGCTTGCAATATATTTTATAAATTATATTTAAATGAGATTTATAAATAAACAAATCAAAATTAATATGTGTTTTCCTTCTTTGTTGTATCTTTCAAGGCAGATTTAAAAGAAAAAATTGCCGATAATGTTAAACTTATAATACATTAACACACATTATGTTTAAATCTATCTATAGATTACAGAAAATGAAGAGAAATGAGGCTCACATGAGACTACTAGTGACATACAATATCTTCAGAAATTGTAGTCAATGTGTTTTCTGGTGCATATTGAGATCATTTTTTACGTTAACTTAGAAGTTATATTTTTTAGAGATTCAAAGAATTGTTGATCTAAGTAAACAGTTTTAATATCAACCGTCTGACGGACAAAGAGGTAATAGGAAACCCTAAAAATAATTGAATGACTTATTTCTTCCACTTCATCAAATATAAAATTGAGAAATTATGAGCAATTCTCCGGCTTCCCAGGGACTAAAAAAAAGGTAAATGTAGGTATATCTAAATAAATTATAGTCTATATATCCATACATACAAGTCTTCCCTCTTTACAATAAATGATAGATATAATAATAGATATATATAATAATTTACGGACAAACACAGATTGAGCTAGACCCAAAGTAAGTTCGAGACTTGTGTTATGGGATACTAACTCAACGGTATTAGATTTGTAATAGATACATATTTAGATACACATCCAAGACCCAGGCCAATTAGGAAAAGATCGTTTTCCAACACGACCTGGCCGGGGATCGAACCCGGGGTCTCCACATCGCAGGCAGGCGTGATGACCGCTGCGCCACGGAGGTCAAAGATGAAGATAATTATGAAATTATGATTTTAAATAATGTAAAAAAAAGAACAAAAGGACGACAATCGGAGTCAAAATGGAGACTTAATTTAAACTTTTTCACTTGCACTCCAGTCATATTTACTTTTACTCGAGTAGGTAGATACCGAGTCAGATCAAATCACTCGAGTCAAATGTGTAAAACATGAATCAAGTCCATCACTATTTTATGACTCTGCCTCTGCTGTCTCGCTACTGTCAAGTGTCAACTGTCATGTAATGTAACAATAACAAGGGAATTCCAAACGCGATTTCGCTAAATAATATTTATGAATTTTTTCCTGTTACGAGTTTTTTATCTAGTGTCAGAACAGGTCAATTGTTGTGCTGTTTAATTAAAAATAATCATTCAATTATTGTTATGTTTGGCTACTCTAAGCTAAGAGATCATTTTGTAAAAAAGTTTTAAAGGTTGGGAGAATTTGGATAAAATATCAGTTATGTACAGAAACGTCGAACTGCGTAAGCTACCTGCAGATGCCTTATGTAAAGTAGTGAATATCTTAGAGATTGACAATGATTGGAAGAGATTCATGTCGATTATACCTAAAAATCTCCAAGATGAAGATTCTGGGCCCAAGTATAACAACGAACACATACGGTCTGTATATTATGTAGTTATTTTTAATTCATTTCTTAGATCACTTTGGCTCAAGTATATTACTTTTATTATCTTTGGTAAAGCTAAATAAATTGCTACACTTACAAATAAATCACCTCAATTCTTTTTAAATCAACTTGAAAATATTTCTGTAATCAATATTTTTTAAACCTACACTTTCATTTATGTACTAAATATTTAAAAATTAAAATTGTTTTGATTAAACTGAATACTTTTCCACAGACTAATTGAAGAGCATGCAAAGGCGAACAATCTGAAATGCACAGAGATTTTAATGGATGAATGGGGCACATCGGGCAGAGTTCGACCCACACTGACGCACCTAAAGAATATTTTAACACAAGCTCAAATATATAGAGCAGCCGATGAAATTGCAGAGATGCTGGGAGGTAACTCAATATTTTAATTTTTTAATGTCTGTTAATGCAATAAAATTACTTGTATTTATACATATCTATTTTTTATTCAGAATCAAAACCTGAACGTCCCTCATATGGACCGGCTGCACCCATTACAATAAATGTGACAGAAATGTTGAATGATGAGAGTATGGAACAGAGACTAAACAATATGGGTTCTTTAGACAAATCAAAATTCAATGAGTTATGTAATAAAACAACAAGGCAGATGAAATCTGCCAGCGATATGATACAATTCTCTAAGTCAGAGGTAAAAGATGTATCTATTGGTAATAAGACAACAGTTAAAATGGAATCAGAAAGTGACATGATTAAATTCTCAAAGGACCAACCAACAGAGATATCTTTAAATGTACCGGATATAAGTGCTATGATTGCTTCAAAAAATAGTCAAAAATCTATTACTCCTCTAAGTTATACCTACTCAGATACTGACGGTTCAGTTTTAAGCAATGATGAAAGCAAAATCAGTAATGTTGTGACGCATAACCCTAACATATACCAAACATCATTTCCGAATATTGATATTTCCATGGGTATCGATAGTGCGATACTGCAAGACACAAATTTAATACATTTTGAATATAAAGAACTAGAAAGTATTACAGATAACTTTTCTGAAACATTAAGTAACGGGCCTGATGGCATCAAAGGTAGAATTGGAAGTGGAGGCTTTGGAGATGTTTTTGTTGGCAATCATTTTAAGTATGGATTACTTGCTGTTAAAAAGGCACATAGTCACCTACAAATACACCGTAAACCTGATATTGCCATGAAAGTGTTTAATGCTGAAGTGAAGTACCTTTCAGAATTTAGGCACATTAATATTGTACCAATAATAGGATTTTCCAAAGATGGACCTGTACCATGCATAGTATGCGAATATATAAATGGAGGTTCCTTACAGCAAAATATTGAAGCAAAAATTTTGACTGAAACCCAAAGAATTAATATAATGATAGGTACAGCTGAAGGTTTGAAGTATTTGCACACAAGTGAGAAACCTCTTCAAAGTAAAGACAGCAGTGCACTATTACCAGTCGTAGGTGAATCTGATTCACAGAACACCACAAAGAATTTTGTTCATGGAGATGTTAAAACAGCTAATATTCTTCTCACGAAGGACTGTGTTCCAAAGGTAAGATTGTAATTTTATTCAATAAATAATTAATTTAACTAATTCAGGATTTTATCAGCATTAAATAATTATTTAAATTAGTTTATATTTCAAGCCTTATTTTCATACCAGAAGTAGCCTGTGTGGAAATTAAATCAAAGGTCCAATCTATATTCTATATCAATATTTATAAAAATTGATTTAGCAGCTTAGTTGTAAATTACTGTCATGTTTTTAAATAAGTAGGTTTGAATTGTTACATGTTTAAAATGTGTGCAGTATTCAATAAGTTTAGTTAAAATTATTTTTTTTTTAACAGTTGTGTGACTTTGGTCTGGCCAAGCAGTATGATTCAACATTTGTGACGACATGTCCAATGGGAACTTCAGCCTACATGGCCCCTGAAGGCATTCACGGTACAATAACACAGAAAATTGACATTTTCAGTTTTGGTATTGTTTTGTTAGAACTACTTACTGGCTTAAAACCGATTGTTACAAATGATGGAGAAAATTTGAATATAAAGCATTACGTTGAAGAAAACTCTGTTAATAATGATATAAGCCATTTATTAGACCCAGTTGTGAAACCATGGACAAAAGCCAAGGAAATTTACAGTTTAGCACAAAACTGTTTGGAATATAATAGGAAAAGTAGACCTACTATTACTGAAGTTGCTAATATGTTACATAGAATAAAAGATTGATTGTTACTCTGTTACATTTGTAATAAGTTAAAAGTGATATATTTTACATATTTTAATAAACAATTGTTAAACATTAATTATTTCTTGTTTTATTGCTTCTATATGCATATTAAAATTAACATTTTTTATCTCATTGGCTATATTTAAATTATTGAGTATTTGCTTTTGTTCATCACTTTTACAGAGGTTAATCAGAGTAATGAGAAGTTTTTGAATGTGCGAAGCTATTTCGTTATCTTTACATGTGAGTAACACTTTCAAAAGATTTGAAATTATTTTATAATCAGAGGACAGTTTCCATATGCACCAACAGTATCTGATCCATTCTTCTAAACACTGAAACAAAACATATTTTGTGATCAATAGGTACTATTTAGGTCAATCGCCTAATATAAGAAAATTTTGCCTAAACTATATCTGTTTATTAAATAAACGAAAAAAATCACATATCCATGTTATTTTAACCTCTTATTTTAAAAGATAAAGATAACAATGACCTTTTAACGTTTTAACACTTTAAAGAGATAGTACTGATATTTAAAACATATTGAAATGACTATTATTTTGATTTTCTATAACTTAAACAAATCTTTTGATAAGAAAATATATTTTAATTTTTTTCATTTCATTTAATTATTTAATAATAAAAATTCTATTTTAACATAAATTGAATTATTTACCTGCAATGTACTGGGTAAAAGTATTTCAGCAACAGCGTCATTTGTGCAGACGTCCAAACTATCACATACAATGGTTCTGAAAATATTTTTGCTCACACAATTAATTTTGTGTAATTGAATTATGTTTTTTGTGAATTTAAAACATTCAGCTTTCCTATATAAATTGGATTCTGTGTATAGCTGGTCGAGGACTCCTGTATACATTTCCTCCAGTTTAGCATTCTGAAATTAAATATATTAATGTAGCAAAACTTATGTGCTTACAGAAGAAAAGAAAGAGCTGTTTTTTTTTTAAGAAATTCATAGCGTAAGTATGGGATATAAATTATAAGTTTTTTTTAATAGTTAGTTATATAGTTAAAAAATATGGAAATAGAGTTATGGTTATTAGATGTTGCAGAATAATTAGAGACATGGTAAATAGAGTAGTACTTCTAGGTTTAGTCTTCTTCTTAGGTTTGTTGTCAGTTCATAAAATTTTATTAAATTAATTACTTACCTTCACATCTGATGGGAATATTCTGCATAATTCCAACAGACATGCGTGGGTTAATTTCGTAATATCTGCGTCTTTTTCAATGAATGTCTTTTTTAAGCTTCTGTATATAACTTCATAATAGTTACCACCATCAAAATCTTTATATTCCTGTAAGCAATTATTTCAATAAAACATGTTAAAAATATTTATTCACCATAGTCAAAAGTAATAATACATAAAAAGTTTTACTTAGTTTTAAGATTTTATTTATTTATTAATTAAGGACACATTTTTTTATGTTTTCTTAAGGTTATAACAGGCAAGTTCCAGACACCACGGAAGTAACTAGAACTCCAATTTTGATCATTTCATTGAATGTACTGTAAAACTAAATTATTTTTAGTAAACATTTTATTATTACATACCAAACATCGCAATATTGATAAACAGCATATCAGTCCTTTGCTTTTGTTAGCATTAATATAGTCATCAATCAACAACAAACATGCTGGAAATATTTTCTGAGGTTTTAAACCAACTTTATATTTCTGAAAATATTAAATAGACGATTAGTGAATCCTATCATTACAGCAGACTAAGTACTAATAATTGGATAGTCCCTTGTTATGTATAACAAGTGTACCTTGCATATTTTTACATTGGAGACAAAAGCAAAATTTAAAAGGTATAAAGTCAACTCGGCGAAGACCGTCTGGTAACCCTACCATGTAAAGACAAAGAATTCTTAATGACTACAAGGATCCTAGTCAAATGCATACAAAAATAAAATTTTCTAGTTGTCTTGTAGACATTGATTGTCTATTCAGAATTCTTCATATTTCTTAGTATGGCCCTACACTAGACTCCCTGAGAGCTGTTAAGTGTGGAGTATGTGGAGTATTACCTAATACCAATTATTTGAAATACATTGAAACTTACTTACTCTTAAATCTTTTACTATAGAGCAGTATACTTCAATTTGTCCTGGATATTTTTTTAAATTTTCATATGTCAATTTAGAATGCAGAACATCAAGAGATATATCATATATTTGTTGAACGTTGAAATTACTATTTTGATGCAAAATATTATCCAATCGCAAACCACATAACAGTTCAAAGTAAATGTTTAGTTTCTTTGAATATTCCTGTGTATTTTCATTATTCCATGGAGCGTCGCAAGTCAGTTCTTTGTATAGGATCAGCAGCGATGATATAATTGCAGAAGCCTCTTTTGTTCGTAATATATCTAAATCGCCTAGACATTGTTCCAGTAACTGAAAGTTGTGTCGTAAATTTGTATTTCGTATATGAAATTCTGCATGAGTTGTGCTCTCGTCGAAATTTTTTGCCAATTTTGGTAGTAAGCAACGATTTATGCTATCAAATAATTCTGAAATGTACTTCATAGTCTCTAATATTGTAATAAGATTTATACAAGTTAGGTAAGTTTGTAGTTTTTATTAACTTTAGATACTTTTTTAGCAAAAAGCTTTTCGTTTTTATTTACTCTGGTTTAGACTTTTAGAGATGGGTGGTTGGCTAGGGATGGCTAGCAATTAGGATTTGAACTCGCGGTCGATTAATCGATAAAGATTCCGATTGGTCAGTTTGTATAGATATATCATCTTAGTAATGCTGCACTTTTTACTTCTTTTTATATCTATGTAAGATCAAAATCTTTTTACGATATTAAAACGATATCTAATAACCTCTATCGTTTCAACATAAGGAGGGTGGAAATATAGAAGTGAAAAATATATATGATCTTAAAAATAGATATGATCAGAAGACAAATTTTATAAAACATTTAACAAGGCTGTATGACTTAGTATTTTCGCTTATCCTTTGATGAAAAAAGACAATTTCTATCTAAAAAATAAAAATGTCAAACGGAGCCTGAATTAAAAGAAAAACCGAAGACATGGCTGTACGGTGAAATACCTTTGCCTTTTCCCCAAGGGAAAGAGTAGATATAGCGAAAAAAAAAAATATAAATAAATAAAAATGTCAAACGAAGACTGGGAAACTGGCAACATATTTTAATTTCCGTTGTTTATAAACAGTTATTTGAGATTTTCGTTCGATTACGGTCGTGTGTTGTGCGTATTAAGTATATGCAAACATCCGCAAAGAGACGTAGAAAATCTACCAATAGAAAAGTTGGATTTATTTTCCGCGATTTCCCGCCAATTTAAATTCATCTTTTAAACAACCAAATTCAATTAAAATGCTCAATTCCATACGAAGTTATGAATTGTTGCTAGATTTTTATCTTGCTACAGGAACGAATAACGACTGAACCGTGCACAGTACAATTGGATAATACCGTTAGTGACAAGATAATATACTTGGATATCAGTGAAAAAAGTAAAGTTTGCAAATTAAACATTAACATAATATACGTATTCTGTATATTATTTATGTAATCAAATTAAATATGACTTATTTATTCCATGTGAATGAACTGCTTTTTTTAAGTGTTCCAATTCACCGATATTGATCTACATGTGATTTTAACTATCAGTTTTAGTGTAATGATAGTTAACTTATCGTGTTTCATAAATAACTGTGGAGTGACTTAAGTGATTTTAATCGTGATTTTAATTTATATATTATTTAAAAACATTCGTACCTATGCCTGTTAAAAAGAAGATTAGGTCACCTCAGCAGATATGGGAAAATATATCATCTGTATTTGTAGAATTTGTTGAGAGAATATTCTTCTCCCTTGGAGTACTAGTTGCCAGACATCCATGGAGAACTATTTTGGCAGTATGGGCGTTTGTCCTGCTAAGCTGCGGCGGATTATTTACATTTTACATAGAAAAGAATCCTATGAAATTATGGGTACCTCCAGATTCAGATTTTTTTTATGACACCAATTGGTATATTAATAACTTTGGTACAAATTTTAGACTACAGAAATTATTAATAACAGCTGACAATGTTTTAGATCCAAATGTAATCAAATTAATTTACAATATCTCGAATCAGGTACGTTCACTGAATATTAAACATGGTAATGAAACATACACTATGGATGAATTGTGTTATAAAGTTCCTATTGTTAATTTTGCTAGTACAAACTGGAATGCTAGATCTGAGGATTCAATAAAGGCTAACAATAGCAAATCTTCACAAAAACAAAGTTCATTAGAAGAATTTTCTGATCCTTCGCTTTGGATTGATGAGGATTTTTATTGTAGTTTTCTAGAAAGTTTTCCACTAACTTGCCTTCAGTATAATATTTTAGATATGTGGAATAATAATTTAACATTAATTAATAATGCTACAAATCATGATGTAGTAACAAGAATCAATCAACTTAAAGTTAATCCATCTACAGGACATCCCATTGACTTTACACAAATGTTAGGTGGAGTGCAGCGTGATGAGTCAGGTGATATTGTGTCTGCTAAATCTGTTTTGTTAACTTGGTATATGTATGTCAATATGACACAAGTTAATCTCAACGAAGTAGGCAATTTGATTGGCACTGAAGACTGGGTATCAGCTCCATTAGCACTGTGGGAAATAGAGTATCTAAAATATGTCCAATCCTTGCATTTCAATGATAATAATGTTAAATTTTATTATGAAGCCGGAAGAAGCTTTGCTGATTCTAGTGGGGAGGCTATGTTCCAAGAAATGGATAAATTATTTATTGGTATACTAATGATGTTTTGTTATGTTGTCATAGCTGTCTCTCGTTGTAATTGGTTGGAGATCAGGTTGACATTGGGTAGTGTTGGTCTATTTAATGTTGGAATGGCTTATATTACTACTGTAGGCTGGTGCTCTTTAATGGGTATACCTTTTGGTCCTGTACATTCTTCTCTACCTTTCTTATTAATGGGTTTGGGTGTTGATGACATGTTTGTAATGAATGCCTGTTGGAAAATTGTTTTAGCTACAGATTCAAGCCAAAGTGTTCCACATAAGGTTGGACACATGTTAAAACATGCTGGAGTGTCTATTGTCATAACATCATTCACTGATATTGTGGCTTTGTTAATAGGGGCCATAACTATTTTGCCATCTTTGAAGTCTTTTTGCATTTATGCTGCTGTAGGAGTATTCTTTATTTTTTGTTATTCTGTCACATTTTATGTAGCAGTTTTTACATTAGATGTTAGGCGAATTGAACAAAAACGAAATGGTATAATTTTCTGTTACAAACATAAAGACGAAGTTCCTTTATCATCAGAGAAAACATTTTTTCAAAGTGTATTAGCAAGTTTCTATAAAAATGTAGTATTAACTATCCCAGGAAAAACTTTTATTGTGTTATTTACTTTAGCTATGACTAGTTTTAGTGTGGTAGCAGTATTGAAGTTAGAACAGAGATTTGATCCAAAATGGTTTATACCTGATGGTACTTATTATAAAGACTTTATAGATGTTCACAACTATTACTACCCTGACGAAGGTCAACATGCAGTCGTATTCTTAGGTGGAATGGATTACAATACCGAATATGCTAAATTATATGATATGGTTCAGTCATTAAGAAACGAATCATATGTTACTGAAGTAACTGCTTGGGTCGAAAATTTTCACAAATATGTCTTAAAAAATTATGGACGCGATTTAAAAAACGCATCTATGGTGTCAAATACACAATTTAATAAGTATTTATCTAGATTTCTTTTTAGTTCAATTGGCGGAAGATTCCAATTAAATTTTAAATTTAAAGAACCGCTTTCGTGCGGACATGTATTAAACAACATAACGGCTTCCTCAATGACATTCAAATTTTCGAAATTTGGAGGTCCAGATGAATATATACCAGCAATGCATCGAGTTAAAGAAATTGTTAAATCTACTAATATAACAACAGGCACTGGGTACCGCAGCGTTTGGTCTAAAGCATTTGCAAATTGGGTTACCGATGAAATTATAGCTGTTGAAGTCGAGAGAAATATTGAATTGGCTCTACTTTGTGTTATGGTCTGCACTGTCGTTTTGATTACGAATCTTCAGATGTGTTTGTGGATATTCCTGTGTGTTTTATTAACAATAGTAAATGTATTGGGTTGGATGCAGAGGTGGGGTATGACTGTAGACATTGTTTGCTGTATAGGTCTCGAACTCGCAATAGGCCTTTGCGTCGATTATGCGGCCCACGTTGGTCATACATTTTTAACGATTTCTCAGGGTTCTCGCAATGAAAGAGCGTTTAGAACCGTTACTTCGATTGGAACTGCTGTCTTGTTGGGCGGGGGTTCCACTTTCCTTTCTTTGTCATTGTTGAGTATGTCAAAAGCTTACACTTTTCAGTCATTTTTCAAAATTTTCTTGCTCGTTATTCTTTTCGGTCTTTTCAATGGATTATTATTTTTACCAGTGGTTTTGTCTTTAATTGGACCTGCGGCATATAAATCAAGTGTTGAAAAAGAAACATCCCCAGAGGCTGTAGAATTAAATGGAAAGTCTTATGACAAGGAAAAGGAAATAGCCGAGGGTTGAACCGAAGTCTTTACATTTCTTTGTGTAAATTGAATTGGGCATAATATTTCTACTATTTTCAACCACAGAAATAATGCATATTTTCTTTTTTTTTCTATGAACCTTATTTTAAGTATAACACTTATATTATAAATAATAAAGCTTATTAATTTTTTATATTATTCTATGAAAGGATCTAGAATTTATCGAGAATCAATTTTTCTAGCCTATCCTTATGTATTACTATATATATAAGTATCTGCATATTCCGATGTGATTATGAGAGAACCTATTAGTATTTAATTTACAATACAAATGTGTAACTTTATCTAGTATTTGTTTCGCTATTGGTTTACTATTTACCTTAATTACATAATATAACATAAATAAGCATTTGTATGTACCTACACTTTTATGCTTAGTAAGTATAAATTATAAAACATACCTAAACTTTTTAATAAAAATATCGTGTCTTATTGTTAGTTGTGAATCAAATGTATTATGTAATCGTCTAAATGAAAAAATATCGAAAGCAATAAGATATTGTGTGATACTGTAATCTTATGACTCATATCATGGTGATAATAAGGTTTTTTTTATTAAATATATTTTGTAATATGAAATACAAAAGTAAAATATATTTTTCTCATTTTGTGTATTATTTATGCCGTTTTCCAGAAACGTAATTACAGTTATAAAAAATTACAAACTCTTTGTACTTACAAAACACTATTTCTCGCTGTTTTTGAATAATATTAGATATAGTTTGACAAAATATTTATTTATTCAATTTCTAAAGAAATCTATTTTCTATTCATAT
>DVXP01000327.1:0-22433 GCA_018235645.1 Junonia grisea | reverse complement strand
TTTTCTGTGAGACCGTGGTATCACTCCGGTCGAGCCGGCCCATTCGTGCAAATGCATGGCTCTCCCACGGTAAATATTCCTCCCTAAAATATTCTATCCCTATAACGCTATGTCCTCTGTATTGACATCATCAACCGTCACTAGGCCTAACCTAACCTAACCTAATCGTATATTTCAAATAGTTCCGCTAAGACTAGATAATCATAAAATATTTTTAAACCTAGTGAGGTAAAAGACAATGTTGAAAATAATTACTTTATAAAGGCAGATTTACTTTATTATTGATAACAAATATACAAAATACTTCATTAAACGGGAAATAACATTTGAAGCACGCACTTGAATGAAAACTACGGTAATGAGAGCTGAGCAAACTAATGGTGACGTTTACTAACAAATTGATTTAGTGGCTTTGTTTTTGGCTGTATATTCTCTATAAGCTATATGAGCAATATTATATACTGCTAAATCATTTTAGGTCGTTATTTTCGTATATTTTTTGTTAATATAGTCATAATAATGTTCGTAATATAAAAGTAACTTTGTCTTCATATTTTCAAGCCAAAATCTTCGAACTATTTCTGCAAAAAAAATTGGTACATATATTACCGATATTTCTAGAAGGAATAGATTGTTTTAAAAACAACCTTACATACAGCAAATGAAATCGCAGTAGGTAACTCCTTGGGTGGATAATATTATACTTCTATACTTAGAATCTTTTAACTTTGATGGAAATGAAAAGTTAACAATAACGCCACAGTGGTTAAACACAAAGTCTTATATGAAGGATAGAAGTTGTAGATACGAGAATAGAATAAGATAAGTTCACTTTATAATGGTAACTTTATACGCTATTGTAGTAAAATTTAAAATATACCTTTGCTTTAACACAAATTACCTTAAATAATGGCAATTTATAAGAATTATGACACCATGAAACCTATAAATCATTTGAAATGTTGACACTGCGACGATTTCTATTGAATTTAGGAGTTCTAAATTGAGTAATAAACTGGAGAAGCGAAACTTTGCACGATTATCTTTATAATACTATATGTATACTGTCCCTCAATTTATCTTATACACATCTAAGCAACCAAACAAACCTCAAAAATGTCGATTCAGCAAGAAAGAAAGAACATAAGACGGATATTCCAAACACATGTTCCATTATAAAAGTTATCGTAGCTCTCAACTCGAACACATAATACGGGATAAGATATCGCCAGTTTCATAAAACACAGACTCGGACGCAAAGTGGGTAAAGTGTAGATTGATGTCCTGTGTTACAAGCGATGGAAGGTTCTAGAAACTGCGGTTTTGTTGTGGAAGATTTGAATAAAGTAGTATTTTATTGGGTACTAACTTAATATGTATTTAAAATCAAATCTTAAAATAATAAATACATTCTGAATACTATTTCAATGATTTATTTCTACTGTCAAATCCTATTTTTGTGAAATATCTATGATATATTTTAATATATATTTTTTGTAATACGTAAAGATTATCGCGATAAGACCCATTTACAAAGCAAATATGAACAAATATCTATGATTCACTACTTATTATAAGAATGTTTTATACAATTAACTAATTAATTAACTAGCAACCCAGCACGGCTTTGCACGGGTATTCCTAACTTATTGAAAATTTATTATTGGCTATGTTTAACGGAGAGAGCGTACGAGTTGCTTCCCAACAGTGAAAGATTTTTTTTACTAGTTTCGGAGCCTATTCATTTTAAACAAACAAATTATCAAATATTTTTACAATGTGAGTATAGATACCAGATTCGACATTAATCCTGTAGAAAAACATCATATTATCCTCTGGAAAAGCAAGTAAACATCTTAACTCACATCGAAGACCAGCAGAATCCATCGAATGGCGGTATAAAGAGTTAATGGACAGAAAACAGATACTCATTAGTCACATGTCCCTTCGGATTAGTGATAATTTCGCTTAGTGATTATTTTTCGCTGACTATCCAGATTAAACCAGAACTATTGAGTGGTCAAACCTATAGTTTTGCTTATTGATTTTTTTTTATGGGATAGGGCGGCAAACGAGCTGACAGATCACCTCATGGAAAGTGAATGCTGTCGCCCATGGACATTTGCAACACCAAAGGAGCTACAAAATGGATGGGGAATTAATGGTGAAAGGGTGGGGAATTGGGCCTCCGGTACTCTCACTCACGGGGCAAAACACGATGCAAGCGTAATTTTACACCGGTTTTCTGTGAGGCTGTGGTATCACTTTGGTCGAGCCGGCCTATTCGTACAAATCCATGGCTCTCCCACGGTAAAGAAGTATTGAGGTGCGAAAACGTACCACACAGAAAGAAAGAGTTATATTCATATTACAGTATTAGTATTTAATTAACACATTACGAGTATGCTATGCGATCATACGGTGTGGGTTATAAGCACAATCCTAGCGGATAAAATCGCTAGTTTCATCACTAATAGTTGCCCGCGGTTCTGCTCCTTTATATTTGCCTACAAATGTATTTATATATTTTTTTATCCCAGTAAGTGTTAAATTTTGTTACATATCAGAAGCAACTTTCCCACAAAATTTTAAGTCCACCTACTAAATATCAAAATACATATCTTTTATATATTGCGAAATGCGTGTATGGGTAGATTAAAAAAGCTTACAATACTATGAAAAAGTGTCTTAACAATCTTTGTTTAACGCGGGTATACTTTTTTGTATTCTTATCCACATAACTCGATTGACACCGTCTGATTCGATTGTACAAAGCTACAGGAATTTAAAAGGAAAACGATGGGTGGATGATTTTATTATTTTTTGATTTAAGATATTTGTCGCGAAAAATTGTTTTGTTTATTGCCATTATTCATTTGTTTTTACATACATACATGCTATTTATTTATGGAGTTATCGGCGACGGTATCCAGTGTACGGAAAAATCAGTAATGGTTTATGTGACAACGTAACAATTGAAATATTTATGTAAAAAAACACAACCTGTTTGAAATAAATAAAATTAAGAAATAAATTTAGAGAAAAATTTCAACGATAATTCATATTGGTCTAAAATCTAGGATTAGAAATATTTACTCTGTTAATTCAGTGAAACAGTATTTTATGGGCTAATTTCAGTGTAATGAATTCATTAAAACAACATTTAAAAATTTACGGTGGTAACTGACATACATATGTACGTATATATGTATGTCAGTTAGTGCAGTAAATTTTTATTTTTCATTATTTATTTTTGGTGGTATCACCTTTTTAATCGGTTGCCAAAGATTTTTTGTTTATGTTAAGGAATCGAAGCTTTTTTATTGTTGCACGTGAATTTTTCAATTAACATGTGATTGAGTAAAATACATTAGCAATCATACAGACGGTTACCAATGACAGGAAAATATGTTATACAAATTATTATTTACGGTTTCAACTTATATTGAAATTAAACCAGAGAATGTTAAGTATTACAAATATATTAAAGTATTTTTTTAAATTGCAGCAGACTTATGGTGGCAGAGGTTGGTTTTATAAATTCATTGAAATCAGCCCAAGAAAAGTTCTTTTATATGCATAATAAACAGTTGAGGGTATATTTTCTAATTCAGGTCTATTATTATTAATAATCGCCACCACCTGAGAGGCCGTTATAAATTGATTTCAGAAGAGAAAGGTAGTCGTCTATTAGTTTCCAGTTTGCCAGTGCGTGTCCATTTGAGCCTAGCACATGAGTTGCTTTGAATACCAATAAAATTCCAAACTTGCTCACAATTTAAATTAAATTTTTGAGAAAATCAGCACTCATACACTATCGCAAAGCTCTAAAAAACTCGCGAGTTCGATCTTCGTTCATGTCATAGATTAGCCATGCCGATGTTTGGTGTTGATCGACTCCTTTGTCCCGCTCTAATAAACAAATACTTTATGGCAAAACTTTAGGGTGAAGCTAATTGCATATAAAAATATATTAAAAAAAATAAACTGCAAGAAATAGAAGGATTAGGTACTTTTGTACTGTAAAAATATTTAGGGTAAATAAAATAACGTGATATTTGTAAAATAATCTTCCATTTGACAATACCAAGTGGAATATTCCGTTCCGCGGCAGACTGCCGACAATACGACGAGGGTCTTATTGAAAAACTTTATAGCTTTAATTAGTTTACTGGAGAGTTGGGAGCAAATACCTAAACCGCTCCGCCTAAGGCTCTCTACACGTACAAGTCTAGACGGTCGTAAAGATGCCTTTAAAAAACTCCCAAATGTTTATTGAAGTTGATTGCTTATTTAAATTATATTCAAGAACATATAGTGTAACCATATATGATTATCTTATAAAATATTAATATTTTTCTTACTTCATTTGATCAGATATTTGCTGCTTATTAAAAAGAAACATATTGTTTTAAATAGCAGTGCCGACTCACTCAATGCAGAACCTCATAGCTCAATTTTATAAGCGAACTCATAAATTAACAAACAGATATAATATGTATAAACTTTTTAAAATCGTTCACTATTAACAGACTTACAACATATACTTCGAATACAGCAAACATCGATCAGACAGCTTCACGAATGGACAAAGATATCTTCGTTGCCAAGATTGTCGAACTACGACAATAACATCATTCACCTTACTCGGTTAGTGTTAATACGAAATTCCTGAAACTGGGTCGTTGGTCGGACCATAGACTCTTGCACCTACTACCGGTTCACCTCCGGATGTCGCTGTCTCCGCTCCCCGCCGCCATTTCCGCAGGGGGAAAAGAGAGAGAGCTTCCGAGTCCGCAAGTACAATGGACCCTTTATGTCTTCCTACCGCTAATCTACCAGCTGATAATGTGATTAAAACTACCTTTGGGCTTGTGAGTTTTCAGCGGCTTCGCGGTTTTTATCGTTCAATTTTATGTTTGATAAAAAAAATTCTATAGACCGAAGGATTTGTTACCGTTTCTTTGTTAAAGCTTTCATAATGGCCTAAGATCCGAGATTAAAACATATAATAATTAGACGAAATATTTTTAATGAGCTGATTTCGAATTTATAAAAACTACCTCTGCCGTCATAAGTCTTTTTTTTTTTGATGACGCAGGGTAAATCTTCATAGATACCCGACTCCTAGGGGGGGATGTCGGGTTATGTGAGATTGTACTCACTAAAGCCCCCTGCGATGGCCGCCACAGCACGGAAAACGGAGAGGCTTCGGGACCGCTTTCGCAGCACATCACAACGCAACGGTTGCTCCGCTCGTGGCTTGCGTAGCCCTTCTCAGGAGGGCGAAGGATGGTCTCGCCCTCCTCACACCCCTCGCTCACCCCTTATATTTTTCTAATACTGTATCTTAGACCATGAGAAGTTTAATAATATACCTACTTCAAATTAAGAGTCCGTAAAAGTACATTTTTTTAATTATACTTATCTAACTAATTATTAAAGGATAATATTAAAAGTTGCAACAAAACCTAGAATGTGCACTATTTTTAAGGTATACTAAATTAATTAGTTTTGCATCTAAAATACTAATTGCAAATGTGCACAAATTACATGTCGGTCCATTATATTTTGATATTAGATTCATAAAATAATTTCGCATCATAAGTATTAATTGTGCACCAGAACCGACTTAGTTTAACCCAAACTCCACTTGGTCTGTGACACCCGTCGAGTGTTTTTATGAATCCGGAGGCTGCTCATCCCGCAGCGCCGGAGACGTCCAAGTCGTAGTGGTTGTTAAAAATGTGTTTTTATGTATGCTGATAACAATTGAAGTACAATGTTAGGACTAAAAATCAAATATTATGTGCTCCTTTGATTTTATGGTGCATTTTTTTTAAAGATTACATTTATTAAATAGGTGCTAATTATAGAATATACTGGTTAAAACATTTTGGTGCACATTCAGTATTTTTGGAGGAAATAGCTTTAAATTTGTAGGAGATAATTGTAATAAATTAATGATTTATCAAATATGCCAGACACATTTAAAGCAAAAATATGTCACAGGAAAAATAAGTTTAAAGGGTATACTTATCCCTAGAAGAGATTTCCTCCAGTATACCTGTACCTATATAGGTATACTGGAGGTTTCAGTAATTTTGCGACAGTATAAACACACACACGGGTCGAATAGATACATGATTTATTTTTTTAAATTTGGTAAAATTATACTTTTAAGAAAATTAACAGGTGTTAATTAAAATTTTTAACAAGTGTAACGATTTTGGGCCCTCGTTAGGGTTGCCAACCGTACTATAATATATAGTATTGTACTATACTTCGGGTCTGCATACTATAATACTGTTGAAGAAATATATAGTACGCAAAAATACTATATTTTCAAAACCGACCGTTACAAAAGATATCTTTTTTAAATAGAATGAATTATGAACGGGCCTTTACAAATTAAATTGATTTAATTCCTGTTCTCTGTTCCCACTTATTCGAGAAAAATAGAATTAGTATGTCATTACTCAAAAATGAGTTTTTAGTTTACATTAATCTAAAAATTTAATGTTATGGACCATACGAAACTTTTATTTCAAATAAAATATTGTTAAAAATGCAAGAAGTGAAAAATATATAGTTTTTATAAAAATAAATAAGTAACAAATATTTATTGTTTTTTTTTTATTCATAAAATACTACATTTTTTAGAAGTGTACTATATATTTTTAATGGCTTATTATAAAAAATACAATAATTCGCTGTAAAAATGTTGGCAACTCGTCGGAAAATCGTCAACCTTTCATATAAAACAAAACTCAGTCTATTTGTTATTGTATTTATTGATACACGTTCGCTAGCCAAAAAATAGCAGTATTCAATGATAGACAAGCTATTTGCGGATGATTCTAAAAAAAATTAGGCCCGTAACCTTCACAGTTTTTTTATAATTAACATTTTTGTGGAACTCTATGCAAGATTTTGAAAAAATACTTATATTGATATAACTTTTAAACTCCAAAAAATCGGATTACAACTTTTATGGTTCCTGACCAATGGCAAATGACCTCCCCTTCACCCCTGTTCGATTTGATCCAAACTTTCTAGGACCTGTATATACTTTCTATAGTTATTAATAAAAATTATTTAATGTGACTCATACTTTTTGAATCATAACATCTAGAGACTTGAAATTTAAAAATAATATTTTTTCTTATACCTAATTTAATAGTATAAAAAGAAGTATGAATCGGTTTTATGACAATTGTGTGAAAATCCGAATAAAAAAGGGTTGTTTAGTCCCTGACCCTAATATTTTGAAGTCAGCTAAGAGGGCAAAATATACTACCTTTAGTTTGTACATTTTTTGTTACTGTTGAATTTTTGTAGTTAATATTGATAATTAATATTTACATAAGTTTGTATGTTTTAAGGGTTGTTTGTAACTTTTACCAATTTTGGTGACTTTTTTAAGAGCATTAGCATCTAACACATTAGAGCATCTAACACATAAGGAGTGAAAGTATGATTACCCTTAATTTTTTAAACGAGTAATCTTAATTAAAAGGATAGTGAACGATGTTAAACAAAATTATGGGAAAAAAAGCTAAAAAGCTATAGTATCTGCATCCCTTAAATAATTAAAAATGTTGTTCGTATGAACGTAAAAATAGTTAAGAGTATTTTTCTGAAGGGGAATGAATGAAAATTAGAAAATAGAGAAATAACGCGCCATCTAGTGGATTGTTCGTAGACTGCGAACAAAATTTGTTAGGGAAAGTTCGCTAGTTTAGTAACAAAAGGGTACTGCCCTCTAGCGGAATAAGACAGAACTAGCTTTACGTCATTTCCTTTGCTTTTGATGGTTCAAAGTTTTAGATAGAATTTCGTTCAGATAGTGCTGCCGAAACGAGAACTATAATATTTTTTGTATATTTTTTCACTAGATTTTAATATTATTTATGGGTATAACTGTTTGTAGAAATAAAAAATGGCACTGATTTTATTCTAATGCTATCATATATTGATGTTAAATGATTGAAAAAAAAAAATTAAATAATTTTTGTAATGTGTGTTACCTCAAATACTTTTTGTTTATTAAAAAATAATTTTTAATTTATAGAGACTTCCTTTTCAATAGCCTTATGTTTATTAGAAATATATAGAAATAATTTGTTTATAAAACAAATTTTTTCTCTGTCAATATTTAGTTCTTAAAGGCCAATATGTTTTATGAAATCGAAATCAGTTTTGAATAATAAAAAGGTATCGTAATATATTTTTTTAAAACATAACAGATTCAATATTATAAAAAAATACAAATACAACTACTTTTTCTTTTTATCTGCCTTTAACTTATAAGCGAGTTGAGATTCTAACATTTGCATATAATCCAGATACTTTTTACCCCACGGTGAATACGCCTCGTACCACTGTTTGTACATATCATAATCTTCTTCACTTGTATAAACTGCTCCCTCAAATCCAACAACAGCATTGATTACTTCAGCAGGTTGTAAAGGTTTGTTGTATAGTTGTGCGACACGTCTGCCGTTCATCAAATTGTCTATAGCCTTCCTAATAGTATTAATATCATATCCTCTCAAAACTTGTGCGACGCAATGGACGTTAAATTCACGATTTAAACCATGATATTTCATTAGCGTTTTAGTTAAAATATACGAAATACTACCATAATCTGTCCTCGGCATAAGAATCAGCGATGGAAACACTTTATACATCTGCGCATTTTTTGCTAACCATGGCTCTGTAGCTGTCCCTAGAATTAAAATTTTATCTTCACTGGCATTTATAGGTTTTATTATTTCTTTAAAAAAGTCCTTTTGAAGACGCTTGGGATCAAATAGTTTATCTTCTTTAGCTACTTTTTTGCAGAAAATTTTATCGGCGTTGTCAACAAAAATGATTGAAGGTTGCATAAGTCTACTTACTCTATTTATATATGTAAACATAGTTTTTAAATTTTTTGGTCCTGGAAATTTATCGTACACATTCATCGGTGACAAGTCTATAACAATAGAGTTTGTTTCTGTCGCAATTGCATAGACCAATGTTTTTTTACCAGAACCTTTTGGACCGACAAGTAATTGAGATCGAACTGAATTAGGACATGATGATCCAAGCGTCAAGAGACAACGCAGTCTTACTTGTTCCTTTACGTCACCTAAACACGGCGGTGGAAAACTTGGTGTCCAAAGCACAGCTCGTGTGTCAGCCGCAGCATAATTTTTATCTCCCCAGTAATCATCAAAAGTTATGTGTGGATATTTTTTTATAATACCTTCATCGACTAAAGCTTGAAACATTGCTGCTGGTGAAACTTTGTCTGGCTTGGGTGGTTTAATTTTTTTGGGTTTCTTTCTTTTTCTACTTTGTGGTGGCTTGGCAATACCCGCTGCTTGGTAGTCCATTTTTAAAGAGTTTTTAAGCATATTTAGTTCTAATCTCATGAGTTCGTCTACAATTGGTCGTAATTTGAATTGTAATTCTTGGTAAGCATTTTCAGTAATAAGTTTTGTTATATAACCCGCCATTACATTTAATGGTGCGTTGGTCGTATCTATGTCTTTCCATTGATTTTGATATTCCTCCCAAGCTTCTCGTACCTGGTCAACATTAGTACCAACAGTGATGTAAACTCCTGGATCATTATCAGGATTTAGTCTTGCTTTTTTGTAATCGAGTAATCGTTTTTCTTCTCTAATTTTAGCTTCTAATTTTAATCTCTTTTCTTCTTCACGAGCTGCTATTTTTTCTGCTTTTATTTGTTCTTTAGTTTTTTGAGCACCCCCTTCTGCTTTGAGTCTTTTCTCTTCTTCGGTACGCCATTCGATATATTCTTCTATAGTAAAAGTTTCTCCTTTGACTATTAATATGGATCCACCCTCTTCTGGCCATGGGAATTCATCAAAAAGTCGGACTTGATTGTACCAATCACGAAACCATTGCCTGATTTCTGTCGATATATCTTCCATTACGTCCCCTTCTCTTAGTTTAAGAGCACGACTATTTTCTTTGAGATTCTCTTGAACCCAGTTTTCATAATATTTGTATCTAAAGCTACGTCGTATTTCCTTAACTTTTTCTAATTGCTCCTTTGCTGAAGGTGGTGACCATGATGGGATAATCATATTAAGTTTATCTTTTTCTTTGTAGTTCTTTAAGTTTTCTCGCTTAATCTCCATAAATCGTCTATAAATCTTTTGAATAAATGATGCTGCTCTAGTTCGCAATTCTTCACTTGCCGGTGGTGCTTTTAGACCAGCAAGTTCGAGGTATAAATCATTATCCTTATTAATAATATGAGTTCTTTCTCGTATGGTATACCTCGACCGTTCCATTCGTTGAATATTCAAAATATGGCCATTATATTCTTGTTGAAATTTAAATTCTGCTAACTCTTCGGGTGACATTTGTATGGACTCAGTTTCAGAGATAATTTCTTCACCCATAGCTAGTTTCCTTTTAATTTCAGCTTCTTTTTCAAGACGTAATCTCTCCTCCTCTTCTAATTTTTCTTGTTCTCGACGTTCAATTTCAGATGGTGTTGGAGTTGGATCACCAATTCGATTACCAGCAAAGATTTGGTCAATTATGTATTGCATTTCTTCTTGTCTAGTTTCAAAGGGATAGTGAAATGGACAAAGTATTTCTATATCCTGAGGTACCATAATTAATTGTTGTAATGCATTTTCAGGATAAGTAAATTCAAAGACTTCTACCTCTTCTAAGGTTGATTTTAATTCTAGTATTCGACAAGTCATGGCATCGATAATTTTCTTAATAAAAGGTCGTCTCTGTACTTGTTCCATTTGATCGTAACAGTCGCACAGTTTGTTGTATAATTCGCAGTATTTACAGTATACTCTAGCAACAACCTCCACTGCAGTTGCTTGTGGCTTGATGCCCACAAACGCTGAAGCTAATTCTTGCAATCGCTCATCTTCAGCTAACGCGGTGTGTATTTGTTCTTTGATTTTAAGCCATCGTTCATAATAAGATGCGTTAGACATTTCGAATTTTAAAACATTACGACTTGATTAGGTATTTATATTGTGAATTTTTGAAAGATTAATACAAATATACATTTTAATTTTATTAATTAAATAAGACAATATTTACAAATGACATAATAAAGTTCAGCAGTCTGACAAATTACTCTGTCACATATATTGTTGTTTCATCGAATAAAAAAGGTTTATCGTCTTAATGAATTCAAATTCACTTCAAATTTTGATTAAAAAAAAATAAAAAGCAGCAGTAATTCAAAGTATTTAGTACAGAACTGAATGTAAATGCATTGTAGCAATTTTCGCTTTTTAAGCTAGAAAAGAAGGACGAAAACCTAAAAGATAAATTGCCTTACAGGAAATAAAGATAAGTTAAAATAAGTTTTTGGATGTACCGCTTTTTGGGCACAATTTCATGAAAAATATTACTTTAATTATTTAAAAAATATCATTGAAATAATTTTCTCCCTTCTTAACAATACCCACTTAGTATCACAATAAAATAAAATAAAAAAGTATCGTAGAGATCTGTAAAATGTAATCTCACGTGGAATTCTACGATAACTATATCAATAAAACTATACACGAGTACTGACTGTACCAACATTTTTATATCAGATCAATTATTATATTCTAGACTCCCGGACAATTTATTTTTTATATCTTGTTCTTCAAAAGTGGCGACTAATCGATTATTATATTCTAGACTCCCAAATAATTTATTTCTTATATCTTGTTCTTGAAGCGTGGGGGCTAACAAAGCGAGGCCCCCGGCGCTGGTTACAATAAAAATGTTTCAAGTGCGCCTCCGTACGTTCCATTGAACATTAGAATCGGCGCACGCGCTCGTCTCTCGCTTCCGGTGAGTGACGCGTGCCACTTTTCCTTCTATGGCGTAAGTTGTATGATGTAGCGGATAAAGCAAACCGACCGTAGTAATCGTAGAACAATAACGGTTTTAAAAAAATACAAATTTCACTTTTTACCATATTCAAATATCATTATGGCGTTAAAAAATAGGTCCTATAGATGTCAAGTAATACATTCGTGTAAAGTTTGATAATTGTTATATCCGTCACTGCTCTACGATCACGACGAAATATTTTACTGGCTGGCTTAATACTGATGAAGTTTTAGTATCGATGAAGTTCTATAAGTTTTGTGTAATGATTTATTGTCTCTAAAATAAGTTACCTTACACAAAAATATGTTTTAAAACAGTATCAAGAAATTGGGTGCGAAATCAGCGTTTTCGAATAGATTGTTTAAACTCAAATTTATATATTTCATTAGAATATTGAAATTTTTAATTTTAAGAAAATATAATGTTGAGTTAACATTTCTGCATTAAGTAAAAAAAAATCTTAGTTTCGAAATCAGAATGTACATTTTTTATTTATTACTTTCGTAGTGATAAAAAAAATTCAGTCTATAATTATGAAGTTTTTTATTATAAAGTAAAATTATTAAAAAAATATAATTTAACTATATAAAAAAATAATAATAATTCATATTTTCACAGAACTTTTTGCTATTTCAAACATACTATTTTTTAAGTTATTGTAAAAAGAGTTAAATCATTAATGCTACAGTATTAGCTTCTGAGTAAATCAAATTTGGTATCCACAGAGCTTGGTGTTCACTTACAATTTAGTATCGTAAAATTTATTTTATAGACATATTAGATTAATAATAACATAATAATAAGTATATGATAGGTATGCAAGTATTTCACAATATAAAATTAATTAACAACAAACAAAAATTGTTATCGCTTAATCTTATAACATGGACCGAAACATCGTAGCAGAATCGTCTAAAATGCAACGTAACATTGATTTATTCACTATCCCTCCGATGTATTCATTTCGGGTGTAGAAATTTTAACCATTAATTTTGTTAACTCTGTCTCGGGCAATAAAGCCGACTTGGCGAGGGTTAAAGGGATCAATGCTATTAGTTTATAAAGTTATACTCGATTTTGATTGTTTATTTCTTTACTTAGAAACATTCTTATTTAAGTTATAAGCTTATAAGTGTCGGTAATTCTTGCTGTGTAACCTCAT
The DNA here is from genome assembly GCA_018235645.1 of Junonia grisea. Lineage (NCBI taxonomy): Eukaryota > Metazoa > Arthropoda > Insecta > Lepidoptera > Nymphalidae > Junonia > Junonia grisea. The sequence goes on along the minus strand of DVXP01000327.1, from coordinate 9,385 downwards.
AGTGCTTGTGTTTAAATTCATCTCGAGCTCGGCGGTGAAGGAAAACATCGTGAGGAAACCTGCATGTGCCGGAAGAAATTCTGACACATGTATTCGCAGTGGAGCAGCGTGGTGGATTAAGCTCCATACCTTCTCCCCAATAGGAGAAGAAGCCTATGCCCAGCAATGGGATATGTACAGGCTGTGTTACGTTTACGCTTTAACCTCATTGAGGTACATACATAATTATATGTCATTGCAATAATGTTTAACTATAATTATATAAGGATTCCATCATTATATAAAATCAAACAGTTATTTATCAGTCAGTCAGAAATAATTTCTATTAGTCGATTTAATGAAATAGAAAAGAGCTTTTACGAACAACTTGTTACAAAACTCGAGGCATTGGTAAAATAATCGCAAGTATTCTGGATACTTGAGAATAATATTCTAACAAGCAATATGAATTAAGTATTTCACAAACGATATTGATATCGACGTTGACTGTATAGGGTAGTGTACATACAATACCAATGCCTGAATGAAATGAATTAGCCTGTTATTGACAGGCCAATTCTCAGGTATTGGTATTGGAATATGAAGATAAAATTAGTTTGTTATATTCTCACGAGAGCATCTCCATTAAGTGCACCGTGGTTAATCAAGGCTCGTGACGAATTGGCCACGGCCCCACCCATCCAGTTAGCGGCCTCGAGCGGCGGAACCGACCCACGGTATGATTGACTGAACAATGCCCTGCTGACTGTCAAATGATCGGTTGCAATGCATTACTGGTCTCTGTTTGTTAAAATATAATTAGCGACGATGTTTAATTACTTGTTAATTTCGAACGCAATTAGGGCTCTCATGATGTAATAGTTACCGTTGTTTTAAAGTTGGCTTTTTGAGACGACACTTACTGTTTAATGTTTATTTTTATATTTACAATATTATGTACTTACTATATTGCTTTGTACAAATACTTTTTACCTTTTTATTTTTAATGAAAATACACGGGCATTCATAATTAGTTGTACGGTATAGGCTGTCATGAAAATAAAATAACCAGAAATGACATAGCAGATAAAAATCAAGGAAGCACAGCAACAATTAGTGAATTAAGTCAACCCTTAAATGTCGGTGTGCGAGTCTTTTGTGCCGCGATGAGAAAAAATCAGTACGATGCACGCTTGTCACCGCAGATTTGGCAACATTCGAAACACGCGCACGCATTCGATACGGGTGGTATCCATTAGACCCCTTATATTAAAATGCGTTCTGTATTATTCATATTTGATTAGTATCTAGAGTGGTTGTTATTTAGTGTTACTCGAAGCAAGAAGGTATTAGATTTCTATATCTTCGTATTATTTTAATAGTTAAATATGTAATCTTTCTTTATAAAATTATAAGTATATATGTGTATGCATATTATTTTATAAGCTGTACATAAAGGTCTACAAAGGTTTTGAAGATTTTTATATGAAAAAAATGTATGTATTATAAACCTAAAGCCACTAAAGTTCCATTATCTAAATATATGATTATGATTGATATAAAGACTGCCATAAAGAATAAATATATTATCGAAAATTCATCCTTGATGCGATCAAATTTTTGATAATAGTTATGCCTTTTGTAAATACCAGGAACAATACGGCAACGTATCAAATTGATCCATTGAGCACACTCTGTGTTCAAGAGCTCTTAATTATAAAGAACATGGCTGTGACGACGCGTGCCAGGGTTTAGTTACGGGTCTGAAGGACCGGCGGTGGTTGTAGAATGTTATAATTATGCTTGAATATTTTAAAATATTACTTCTATTTTTTTAGGTTTCTCATTACGCGTTTCTTAGCAGAATATGTTCAATTGATTTTGTAGAATGTTATTATTGAAATATCTATTTCAAAATATCATTCGTATTTCACAGATGATCATAGAAAACTAGAGGTATAGTTAATAAATGTTCATAAGACATCGTTCAAAACAAGTATCAAAATACATACATTTGATCGCGCTACTGAGCGAAATAACAGCCCCTTTGACAGCGCTCAGATAACTTTTAATTGTCTAACCTATCCTTTGAATTCATGCTCCATTTCCCAACTTAACTTAGACTGTAATTGTGGCGAGTCTTTTTGCGTAATTTCATATTTTAATCATTTTAAAATCTTTGATCGTTCTTGCTCATGCTAGAATGGTCTGGCACACAAGGACGATACAAGATTATTTATTTCTCAAAGTAGTGACTTGAAAGTGTTTTTTGAAAATCAAAAAAGTGAAGTTCGCTAACGTGGATAAAGTACCTCGTTTGCGTCAAGGGATACAAGACTAAAAATATGACCTAACTTTGTGACGTATGAAAGTTATAGCCGTAAATGGAACAAAGTGTTCTGTCCTTGGTGTAGGCAGGTTATAATATATGCTCATAGATAATTCCCTAATGGTTATTAATTATTAATAATGATTATTTGATTATGTGTGTTTTTTCTAAATATGTAGAATTAGCGCATTGTCGTAAACAATTAATGATTTTTTAAAATAATTCACAGTAAAAATATTAATAAACTCGGAATCTTCATCTGAAATGGCTCTACAACCCTTTGAAAAATCATATATCTATATGAATTATTAATTAGCGTCACTTTATCAATTTTCTTATATTTTATGCGATATAAAACTAGATAAAAGCAATATATAACGTCTTGGTGTCATTATTTGGAAAACCGAGTTCGGTGGGGCGTAACGGCATTAATAAGGGTGACGTCACGACGAGATTAGGTACCAGAAGGGAGAGGCTTTTTACATAAAAGATGCAACTCCAAATAGTTATATATTCAGTGCTGGATTAGTATGGACGTTAACTCCTACGCGATAAGGGATGGGTACATGGTAAAGGCAATATCCGTGCCGCCCTCTAAATAAATTATAACACTACGAGATAATATTAATCTTACTACATTTGCGCACCGAGAAAAGTATTTTTCCCGGCTACACACGTCTTCTTACAATTCTAGTCAATATTTTGTCATATATCTCAAAATTAGCCACATCGATTCCTTGTATAGGTCATGAAAGATACTTAGTATATTATTCCATTTGAGGCAATTAAAAAAAAATAACGTTATATAATTTCGTGGTGTTGATGGTTGAAAACTGTCACTATAAAACATATCATTTCAGTTCTTATACTAAATAGTTATACTGCAATTTTTAGTACGTAAATGTAGGATGAGTTGCATGTTTTGACAGCGACCATTCTCAACAATTTTCCCTCAAATATTTGTAATTATAGCACTCACCTGAACATTTAGTTGCCCTCAGTGTATCCGATAAAGTTGAAGAAGATGAATAGCCTTTTGTTAGTCCCCCTGATAGCTTTTCTGAACCTGAAAAACGGTTTTATTTACATTTACATTTTTCTAAAACGTCATACTTAATTTCTATAAAAAATATTATTATTACTTCGTAACAATTATAATTAATTAGTTTCTGGAAAAAAAATAATCCGAATTCTCCCACGCGTATAAAAAGTTAATGCATCATTCCGAATCGGAATCACTCGGCGCAATATGTTTTGCAACTATTTATTTATTGTATAAATATGCTGAGGCACTCGGTGGGTCGAGTAGAACGCATAAATCTCGCCAGCGAGGGGAACAGCGCATCATTACTGGTGTTTCTTTCGCACAATTAAGTGTTCATTGTCCCCGCCACGGTTCCCATGAAATGGCTGACATAACAAACGGATAGCGAGCTTGCGCGCGCGCATCACCGACGCGCGCCATCTATTGTTATGATATCGAACTAAAAATGATGTCACTCAATCTGACCTATTATCATTCCTGATTTATACTTCACGCGCGAGTGCCCATTGATTGTACAATAATTGTTTGTTTGTAGGGGTAATTCAAGGGATGACTGTGAGAGTTTTCGTTTGCGGATGACTTTATTGGCTTAGTGGTGTTAATGCTTAATAATCTATTCGGTTTGAGCTCCCCTGTTTTATTGAAGTAAAAATATAAGTGTGTTGTTTGCTATCAAATTATAACGTTTGTTTTTAATTTGAGATTAACGGGTTTTGAAATCTATTTTAAGAATTTATAATAAACCCACCCTTTACATGCGGTTTTGTTCGTGTTAATACAGATTTTGTTATGCTAATGTGAAGTTTTATTTAAGGTAGAGTCATTTTTTTAGCATTTTTAGCATAAGAGAACCTTATGAGTTTGCATTGCCGTCAATAATTTTATTATTCTTCGTAATGTTGATAGATATGACAACCAGACTCATATTGATTTACACGTAAACCTTTTATCTATAGTCAATATTTTAAACTTATGGTTTGTTTAATGTTTTTAATCGGAAGTTTAATATAGTCCCTATATACATATTATATAGGTACACTGTTTGATAGTTGTGTTAAAATAGTAACACAACCGTAACATAATGTATGTTTTTGTAATGGTATTTTATGATCTTATATTTGATACCCATATTGTTAGAATAAGTTTAAGAAATACAACCTTTTTGATTAGTTTGAGGGCGCCCTTTTGACAATTTTATAATCTGTATCCACATGCTCGTATGTTAAAATCCGTCCAGCGGTTTATATTCTTGTATGTATAGTAGGTACCTATTTTTCTTGACCCATTGCAAGCTTACTTACAACTCTGACATTAAATCTTGGTTCAGGTTAGCCTTTTTAAAGTTAAACTTGACATTTCTGTGGTCGATAGAATCGACCATGTAACCTTTTTAGTTAAGCCATTCATTTTGTTTTAATTATTTTTATTCGAAAATATTCTGACTGATACTATTATTACAAAGGTATCCATCTAGTAGTGCCGATGTGTGAGAACGTTTCTTTTAATAATAGGTTGTTTTTAAATAATAGGTATTAACAAATATTAACTTTGTGTATTGTTCTCTATACATATAAGGTTCAACTAGCCGCATTTCATACTCCGCCGTTCGCTGAATTTTCGTGAAAATGTGTAAACAGTTTTCTCTTCACGTATTATTATATAGATACTAAAAATTCTCAAAATTTTGCTGATCTACAAAAAGATTTAGGGTGGATTAAATTATTAGTATAAGCAAATTTAAATCCTGTTAAAACCCTAAAGTCTATGTCCTTCCCATCTTGGATCCACTAGTAACGTGAGTTACGTTACTATCTACCTATCTTCAACATACAAGCAAAGTCCAAATTTTTCTTTACAGTCTCATAATAACTAGTATAAACTATTATATACCAAAAATGTATGTTCTATCTATACTTACTTTCTAATCTATATCGATTTTACATATTTCTATCTGCATCAATGTTTGATATCTAAATAATATATTATAAGTTAATGAAAAGAAAAAAATGTTTTGAATTTCTGCTCACCATAACAGTTTAAAGGCAAAATTATAAGAAGCAGTTAAAATCGGTGTATCGGATACGCAAACGACGTGTAGTTAGCTATCGCAATCGGGCTAGCCCTGTTCTCTAATGAATATAAATTACAAAACAACAAACCGACCCCAGCCCTTTCGTTACGCAATAAACATTAAAAAAATCAATATACGCGTATCAGGCCAGTTGCAACATGATTTATTGAAATATATTTTATCACGATACGATCTAAAGTACGGCATCATAATTGATGACGATTGTACCAGATTATGGATACAACGCACTCGTTTCGTACGGTACGTTTTCAGTGAGTGAGGGCGTTCTGTAATCATTTTCGTGTTAACAACTCTTTAACTTAGCCCTCTGGGGCTTATAAATTTTAATACGTAGCTCTTAATGACTATAAGATTAGGGTCGGAGTTTAAACGTGGCGCGTGGATTTTTGCATTTATTTGAATATTATGCTAATAGGTTTCGCTCAGTCGCTTTCTTGTTTGTTATTCTTGGCTCGAGTTGAATATTTATCAAACCGTAACTTAGGAAGGAGGAACGTATTATACATAAGTAAGAGGGATAAAACATGTGTACGTTTTTGCTGTGATGCTTTATCATTTTGATTTTAATTGGAGAATATACTAGAACAAAACATTTACATCCATTATAAAAATATTTGGTGATAGAAACCACGAACAAATTCTAATAGGTAATTGTTATACAATTTATTTTGCCTCAAAAGAATTTGAAAAAAAGTTGTGGAATAAATTTTAAAAGACTTTAATATTAAAGACCGCGGTGAGAGAAGATAAAAGCTTTTCGAAAAAATGGAGTTGTACTTTTCAGCAGTTTTTTAGATGAAAAAGTTTATTGTGTTGTTGTGGAGAGCTCGCATTATCTTTCAACTCTTTTTTCACCTCTCGACCCCTTATTTTAAATAAAAGACTCTCCATCTACAGACACATTTTAAATGATATAACATTTAGTATATAAAAAGAAAATATCTTTTGTTTAATTTTAATTGCTTGATAATATCCTCAAGTATTTTTTTGGGGAAAGTAATCAAGTAAGACTTCATCTACTGTATTATTTTTGAAAATATAAAAAAATTATGCATTTTATTTATGCACATATTGTTATTGTATGGTTTTAATCTGTCAATTATGATGGACGAACTATTAAGAGAGTCATAATTATTCTTGCATTTGTAAATGTTATTAATATCCTTATATGCACAGAATAAACTTATTATTTGTTAAATTTACCTATTTTGAATAATATAGGTAGCAGCTTGGTAACAAAAAATAATTTAAGCGGTCGATCCAACCTATACAGCGAAATCGTATTCATTTTAATCGGATGTATGGAATGAATCATTCCTAAGCCTAGTTCTTTGAATATGGACATTTCAAATGCACAGATAAAAATCTGACTGCAAATTTTCCTCACAAGCGCCTCCCTCGTTAAGGCCCGGGAAACGGGATAGTGCACCCCCGGGTAAGTTTCGAAATAATGAACTCAGCGGAGATAATAAAATTTTATTTTCCCAACTAGTATTTATAAGGCTACGATGATCCGCCGGGGCGAGTGGGCGGGCGTGTCGCCATAGCAACCGTAGGATAAATCCCACACGCCCCCATTTCGCTCCCTTGACAGCGATTGTAATCTGTACAAGAAAGACCCCACCTTGCCTGTACCTACAGCCTCCCTAGCCTTAATCTGAAAGAGTTCAACCACCGGCCACCGCAAACACAACCCTATCTCGTACTTCTAAGGTTACTTGTGGAGCAGTGTGATAAACAATCGATTTAGTTTGTATATAAACACCTATTTCTAGTTGCGATATATATGTATGTACGTATGTATATTGAATATCATGCGGCTCTTGTTTCTGTATAACCCATTTACGCTTGGAGAGATTTCTTTGTTTTCTAAAACGCTGTCTGTCTTTTTGTTATCTTTTCTTATTAATAAGTAGATGTTATGGGCTGATTTTTCGCATGAACAAATAACTAGATTCATGTTGGTTTGTCGTATGACAGAAAGAAGTATATTTTTCAAGCTGATGAATAAAGCGTTAAATGTATTTATCTGTCTCTTTTTTATTTCGATAGGTAGGGAGAAAATGATTCAAGGTGAAGAAGGGTGGAAAGGGTGAGACGTTGTTTGGGCATCATTATGACATTTACACATGGTATTCATACTGACTGTATCGCCTACATTGTATCAATATTACCAATATCTTGTTTTAAATGAAAATCAATGTGATATTTGTATTCATATGCCCATTTCTATTGCGTAGATATTAGCCATTTTATGTGCACAAATTTTGATGGTAATAAGTTTTTAGATGTTTACTTCTAGTCACATTAATTTGTTTGGGATTAAAAATCGTAAAAAAATACTTGTATCGTTTTGTGATAAATCAGAGGGCAATGAATTTCCGCTTTTTCTATTTTTTTTCAGTGTTACACATAATTATGATAATGTATATGTGCGAATATATTTATGTAAACGAATAAAAAAATCAAAACGTAAACTTAGAGATTCAAATAGAAAAATATAGATTTACCTAAACCCTTGGTCTTGTCTATCGAAGATATCATGGAGTCATCTGTCCTCGTCGCCCTGCCGAAGCCCAGGCTCGTGCTAGTCGTGTCCTGTCCTAATTGTCCTCCGTAAAAATCACCGAACGCTGTCGCCGTGCCCAGTAGACCTGATCTGTCTTGCAAAGCTGCTTTGGCTTTCTCCACACTTTGCTTCAATTGCTCGAATGTGGACTGGTGTAAACGGTAAGGCGGCCATTCTGTAGTGGGCCAGGGATCTTCTTTTAATGCGCTTCTTTTCAGTTCAAGAGCTCCGCCATAGGAGCAGCTACTTTCGTACATTGCCGCTTTGACTCCAGCACGGAGTGCGGTGGCACACTTCAGCCCACGGATGTCGACCCTGAAACAATTATAATAAAATTTGTTGATTAACTGAAATATTTTTTTTTTCATTATTAGGTCATATTAAAGCAATTAGTTTTTTTATTAATTTCTTTGTTCAGTAATTTCTAGTAAAATTGTTGGTTCACGTTCAGTTGATAACTTCATTTTTAAAAGTTAAAGTTTTTGGGTGATTAGTCGCTTTATTAAACTGCAATGCATTTTCCTTCTGGTTTTACAGAAATATAAGCAAAATTGGTAAGAAAAACCACAGAAGGCTCAGTTTGTAAAAATACTGAATCAAAAATTAACGCATCAAAGTAAAAAAAATGAGTACTTTGCGTTTTGAAGTCATGATCTTGATCTTAATAATATAATGATATATTATATAATAAGTCGCAAATGCGTATATATGTATAAAACAATAAACCGTTCCGGTTTGCACGGGTATTGTTGACGGTAAAAAATGTTATGTTCAGCGGAGATAGTGTAGCTTCCAAAAAGTGAAAGAAAATTTCAAATTAATTGAGTAGTTTCGGAGCATTTCTATAATGTAAAAAAAAAACAATCAAATATTTCCTCTTTAAAATACTTGTTTAGATTACTGTATAAATGTCACTAGCACGTCGTCCTTGTCAAGTCAAATACCATGCCTGGGATGAGCCGTCGGTTCCGGTTATTATTACAAACACCTGATTATTGCGTTTTAACCTAGTCTACCTCAACATACAACTAGCTGATGGTCGCGACTTCGTCCGCATAAAAAATAAAGATTTTATCGGTTTTTATTTTTTCCAAAATCTTAACCTCGTTTCTAAAATAAAAGACTGTTACTTTTAATAACATCAGCTAAATTCCAGTGAAAGTCCAGTTCCAGTTAAATAAAACGTGTAAGTTTAATAATAATAGTACCTGTTATCAAATCTTATTTATTTTTATTTATGTATTTATATATAATGAACGTTTACTGTTACATTGTAATTAGTTATGCTATTGGTGTAACAAAATCCCTGGCGGGTTTAACCGTAAACCATGCATTTTTGGTCAGCGCTCGGAATACGGAATATTTTATTGT
>DVXP01000326.1:0-22439 GCA_018235645.1 Junonia grisea | reverse complement strand
TTTTGAAGATTTAATATAGCCTATGTTCACTGGAGATAGCCTAGCTTCCCAACAGTGAAAGAATTTTTCAAATCGGTTAAGTAGTTTCGGAGCCTATTCAATACAAACAAACAAACATTTCCTCTTTATAATATTAGTACAGATTATATTAAACATCATGATGATCATCTCCAAATATAGGCATTTTAAACTTAGATGAAATATAGTTACCAAACTATTTTCTAAAATATATTTACCTAGTAAACATCACAAGTTATACCTAGTTAATGGTTCATAAGCGCTCTAAAACGTTCTAGAACAATTTATTATAGCTATACAAACATGACGTAGGCAGGTAAAGAATTTGACGCCTTTAAGACACGCGGTCGCAGTATTGCCACGGCAGTATTACCATATTCGTCAGAACTCACAAGGTTGTCATTGGAGTTATTAAGATGTTTTAATTCATTCCGTATTCTTTGCGATTCTTTGTGGAATATATTCTTGATAAGAAAAAAAAGTTAAGTCTAAGTTCATTTCGGTTGTGGAAAGATTTCGACTTGGCTCTCCAAATTTTGTCTCATTTAAAGTTTACAATTTCAAAATATTATGCCGAGCAGAAACATACATTGGACTATACAAACATTTTTAGGAATTATCACGCCGATTTGTAAAATATTTTAGGGTTAGACAGTTCATTTATCGGGACAAATCATTGGCAATAAAACTTTGATAGAAACAATAACATAGTATACGTAAATCAATTTCGAAAACAGCGAAAATTACTCTGATGAAACTTCGCAATTAATATCTATGGATGAGTATTATTACTAATTACTAATATATTATACACAAACAACATACATACATCATTACATAAGATTTAAACGAAAAAATCTGTACGACAGTAAACATTTACGTGTTCGGAATAATTACGAGTACATGACAAAGCAATCAGGTTTACATATAATAATTTACATAATTATGGTTTAGGCCAATACTTACATAGACTCGAGAACATTATTCCTCCTTTTTATTGCGGCATAACAGAAATATAACGTTTTACGATTTGTTAGTTTATAACGTAAAATTGTTGAAAACATTAAAAATTATACATTGGCAAATTTAGTTACTTCCCCTTGTATTTAAAATCTACTTATACTTAAATATGGTGCATCATAAAATATTATTCTAATAAACATAATCACTACATTTTAATATTTTCTAAAATTCACCATAATTCTACTAAACCCTAAGCTTAAGCCCCATAAGCGCTTGTTAGAATACAAGTCGTGCTAAAGAAAAAACAGTGAAAGAAAGAGACAGAAATACCACAGATACTAAGGGTTAGAAAGAGACGGGCATACAATTGTTACCTTTATTATCAGTGTCGGACGTGTCGAGCTGGAGTGCGGACGCGCGTCTCGTGAGCGGCGCAGACGCGAACATCACATTAGTTGTTGATGCCGCCCTGGAACATTTGATATAATATATTAGAATATTTTTATAAATAAATAAATGAAGTATGGGTTAGTTTTGCATATCAAAGTCATAGGCATTCTCGTGAAAAATGCTATCAGGCGATTTTTTTTCATTTCATTAATGGCAAAGAGAATTACAGAAGAAGAAAGTATTTCGAAAGGGGGAAACAGAGAAATGAAAAGAGTGATATAAAAACTTTATGAAATATTAAGAAATAATATAAGATTGATTAAGTTTTAATTAATTCTTGAATTTTGTTACTTTGGACGCTTACAAACATTCACATTCTATATAACTTTTATGTATTTAGGGATATATTTTACACATACATTGTACAAGTGTAGTTAATTCTATGTTAATATCTACATACATTACATACATATATGTTTCACATATTTTTTATTCCAAGTGCTATACAGAAATTTATTATTAAGTACCTACGTAAATTTGAAGACAAAAAAGTACCTGCAATTGTCTAAAGTATAAATATACACTTCTATTGAATAAAATACAGTTACGTAATATTATTTTTCGGATATTACATTATCATCCGGTTTGTACTAAAATATAATAAATAAGCCTTGCGTAATTATGCGAAATTCATGTGATGCAACAGGGCCATTGTAAAATTTGTCATGTCCAATTAATTCCATTGTTTTATGGACATAATGGCGTCGTTTCGGGTATTACGTTTAAAGGGAGGGGGGCTGTTAAGAGTTTATTGAACTCTGCCCTTTTATTTGAATTTTCTAATTCCTAGAACATTATATTAAAGTTTGTTTTTAAATTAAAATCCTAATCCCTAAGAGTTTTAATTTTTGTTTACCATAGAAAACTGTATGTTTAATAATTTTAGAAGGGTATACGCTACCATAGAGCTAAAATCGATGGATTTAGTTCGAGTTCTTTTCATATTTTTTTTATGACTTGTGTCACGATGGGGCTAGTAAGTAAGTAATGATAGTACCTATGGAAGTTTATTAAAAAATCTTTAGCTTTTTAGTAGGTATAGTATCAACATACAAAGTAATATGGACTTTGACAACAGATATCAAAATTAAATATAAATAGCAATTATGAGATAATCACTTAAAATAAATAATAAACAAAACCGATCGGCGATTCAGTATAAATATAAAGATAATCGCCAATCAGTATGGATATATAAATTTATACTTATACGTAACTCTTGAAACCGATAAGATTAGAGCGATCGATATCAATGTTTATGAACGGAAATTTTAAACGGGAAAGCAATTTAAAATGTATATTTTCTTATACAATACAAAATAAAACTATATGAAGAAATGGAGTTGCTTATTTTTTTAATTACGTACTCTAAAAGAAATTTATGCATACATATTGACGGTTGAAAGGCTATTTGGTGTAAGCGCCATTTTTTGACATGTATTATATATTTATATATCTACATATTTGGATATAGAAGAATTAGCTCATTCCAAATATGTATAAAAATATATATGTCAAAAAAATGGCGCTTAGACCAAAAGGCCTTTCAACCGTTTTTAACAGACATTTGACAGTATGGACTCTATATTATAGAAGGATTTATTCTTGAGTAATTATTTGTAGGTATTGAGTTTAGCCCTATTTATTGAAAGGTATTGTTTATAATACATCACCCTGAGACTCATAGCAGCGTTTCTATCGAACTTCGTTTAAGTATCGTTGTAACTCAAAAACGTATACAATTTAATAATTTCAACTTCACAATAATTTTAAAAATAAATTATCTAACGTTTTTCTTTTTTAGTTCGGGCAATATTCTTCCAAAGCAAATAACATTAACATCAAACCATCAGATAGGTTCGGACATCGAATGCAGACTAAACATAAGGCATAAGATCTAGTATTGCCTGCAGTCTAAAAAGTCTCTATATTACTTTTCGAGTATTACATCCGTTTTGAAATTCTTATATGAGCACTCTTTAAAATTGAATTCTCGCTATAATTTCGTAGTAAGTTTAAGTGCAGTGTTTGTACCGAATTTTTAATATACCAATAAATCGTAATACCCTAACCGTTTATTGCGTCACAATAAAATAAACATGGCGGACACTTAATAACGGAAAGGAAAGCATTTCATTGGTGGTTGTATTTTACCTTTTATTTATTTATTTATGCTAATAATATTAAATGTATCCTCAAATAAATCTAAAAATCAAATATTTTTAGGAAAAAGAAAATGAAAAATATATTTGTATGTAGTTTGACCTTTAGAAGTACCTAGTTTTTTAGTAGTAAGGGGTCATTCAAGTATTACGTAACGCAATTTTTGAACATTTTAGTCTCCCCCCCCCCTCCCCAACAAGTAACGCACCGTTACGTTGTTCTGTACCCCTCCTCCTAGACGTTACGTAACATTTTACCAAAATTTTTAGGTGAAAATGGTTCCTACGTAACACGTTGTTGTTACACTCCCTCTTGGCCCCATAACGCACCGTAACGTTTTACAAGACCCTCCCCTCCCCCAAACCTGCGTTACGTAATACTAGAATGAACCCTAATGGTTTGCATAAAAATGTAGTTTTTCTTATTTATATAGTAGGTATTTATGATAAATATTGGAAGTGGCAGTTATTTCTGCGTTAGCTCGGAATGTAGGTCGATTTAATCAGATTCCTAGTACAGCATAATTCTGTTTTGAGTATCTGAGACGTGTATATAATAATATCCTGGACCTGTAATATGAACAGGGTTTATTTATTTTTAAAGGTTTCATTTTTTTATTTGAACGACATCGGATATTCAAATTAAAATATTAAAAATAGAGTAAAAGTTAGATTTTATCACGCAATCTTTACCAAAGTTATTATTTTATTGTTTTTTTTTATATGGTAATAATACATACCAAAAACAAATTCAGCAATTTTTAAGACAGAATTTTGTATAGCAACATCTATAAAAAATTTCAATCGGTTCCCCCACTATACAGCAACAAAGATCCAAAACAAAATATTTTAAGTTATGTATTAACCTTTAAAAGGAATAAAAAAATAAGCATTACTATTAACATTTATTACTCTTTACAAGAAGTCCGGGAAAAGCGGTACACAAACTAACTTTACTAACTTTAAATAAATTGTTTTAAACATTTTAAAACGAACTTTATTGCTAATGAAATAAGGCTCAAAATTCAAAAATGTTAAATGTAATAAACCTTAAGCCACAATGAACGTAAAATAAGCAAATGGGTACTTAAAAGTATTTATTTAAACGTTTTGATTCGCAAATACTTTCTACTGTATCCGGGTATAATGTTTCTTATTACAAAGTCGTGTCACAATTCATACAAAACCATTGTTATCTCCTTTTTAAACGATTTCAAAAAAGGAGGACTGACACCGGGGTTCATGAACAAATAATGTTTGTACAGATATACCAAATTGCCCCTAGTTTACTTTCAACTATCATGTTTAATTCCTATTAATAAAATTGTTACAAATCGGTTTTCCATACAAAATATTTTTTATTTAAAACCTTTTGTGCGAGCGATTTTTTTTTGTAGGTGCGTTTGTGGGCTGACTTTTGGAATTATTTATTTACTAAAACGAATAATCATCCTACAAACTTTTAAACCTACAGCATTTTGAAATACTTTACTACTCAATTAATTATTTAATAGTTAACTTATAATTTATTCTCTATAATATCTCAACTGTTAGGCTACGTACATACTATGCAAAAAATATTTACATAAATATTCATACTAAAAACATATGTACAAACTGAAACTACTGTTCTAATATAAAAAATAAACTACTACATGCAAATCGTGCACATACTAAAATTTTAATCTACGAAATTAGCTTTAGCCATACATAACTAAACAAAAATACTCATAGAAAAAAATATTAGTAAATTAATTCGAAGTAAAAAGAACATAACAAAAATTATAAAACTGCTTACAGTGATTCAAAAAAGTTCATCTGATCTATGGGGTTGGTACTGGTGGTGGAAAAAAAAAACAAATAAAATTAGTGAATGGAAAAATAAAACATCGGATTATCCACTGTAACGAAACCGACACCCGATTTATTGGGGACCTTCTTGGAAAAAAAAGCGAAGCGCATCTACTTCCAATGAAAGAAAAAATCCAAATTAGCGATCCATAATAACCTTTACTATTAAGCATTATAATTTTCAGTCTAAGATTTCTTAAAGAAAAAAAAAATCGGAAAAAAATTTAGCACGATATAACTTAAGGTCTCCTGTCCTAAGGTAGCAATGCCTCTATTTACCTATCATTTTATAGCTTCAAATGTCTTCTTTACTCAAACAACATAGAAGCAATATGACATGCTAGAGAGCATTACGAACACAGAAAAGTGAAACATTTCGACGGCATCACCACCTTAGGACACTAGAAAACCTTAGCCTAACAATTACTTAACTAAAAAAAAAAAGAAAAATGTAGCATTACATGAAAACACCAATCAGCCATACCTGCGCGCAGCCCAAAAGAAACCAGCCGAGTCGACTGGCTCCAACAGCCTCGGTGTGGACGAACCGAACGCGAACGCTGGCCGAGGCGCCGAGCGAGCGGCTCGCGCACGCTCCAAGCGCTCGGTTCGATCGCGCTCTCGTTGGAGTAAGGCCTCGCGACGGGATATAGAGGCCTCCCATATCGCGCGTTTTCGTTCTTCCACCTGGAAATATATTATTGAGTATTTTGGGTATCAAAATGAAGATTTAGGTTGTAGCTGTGTGGCATTATTTTGTTTTAGTTTGCTTTGCTTTTAGTATTAAAACACGTGCTGTATAAGTTAGTCAATACCAAAACATTTTGTTTAATTTTTTTGTTTCATGCATGATACATTGTAATCAAAATTTTAGATGCATTTTCCATGACAGCCTACTTAGTTAGACTGGCCAGCTTGTATAACGGAGATAACAACACTATGATTCTCCTAATAAATAATCTTATTCTATTATTCCCTAAACATAAATTAGTGCTAACTACCAAAATCGGTGATACAAAAGCCGAAATAGTCGAGGAAGTCCCGAAGGAGTTATCAGACACTTTCACTGTCAAGACGATTGCTAAGTGCTCTCTGATTAATTACTCACGCATGCTAGGCATCGCTCAGCCGTGAAATCAATCATTGACGTTCAAACTACAACGGTTGTCTTCGAAACCAAACTATAAAGTTAATGTTAAAACTATTTCCGACGGTGATTTGTTGCGGTTTATTTTTGACTTTTATAACGTTAGATCTTTTAAACTATAGAGAGGAAATGAAGTACGAGATAGGATTCCAATTCACATTTAAAGATAGATATCCCATCCACTAAACCTAATACTGATGCAGATATTCCAAAAACAAATGATGATAAAGTAGAAGTAGATAAAGAAAAAAGCATAATAGAAGTTAGCAAAGATAAATACATCGCTAGAGTTATCACGGAGAATGGCTTCACACATGTTCAACATAAAACATTCAAGTTCAAATTATAAATACGCCTCATGGGTGGTCTTCATATTATATAAAGAACTTGCGCTCGCAGCATGGCTTTGAGTAAGGTAGAAGTTAATTTAAATCTTTAATCTCAAACTTTTGTTTTTCAGGAAACTTTAGTAATCAGAAGTAATATGTAACCCATATTAATTTTTATAAACTGATCCTGGTTGTGGAAGTTAGATAACTTCTTTTTTTATAAAATTTTTCTTTGATACGTAAACGAGAAAAACAAGGTTTTATATTTAAAAACTTGTAAATAACTTAGGAAAAGGCAGTTACTTTACAGACGGACGCATAAGTTTTATTTAAATGGGTATAGATTACCTATTGAATATAATATAAGTTGGCAAGGAAAACTTGCACTGGATTGAAACACTTTGCAATTCAAAGTATAGCGAAGTGAAGGCGTCGGTATTTTGCATTCAATTTAAATAATTACTTATAATATACACTGGATGAAATAGCCGAGACTAGCCTATGCTTTAGCACGAGCAAGGATTAACATTAGAACTCATTAGATTGAACAAATATTTTAAATGCCAGGCTTTGCTCCATGTATATTTTAAAGAGGATAATCCAAGTATCTAAGAATAATATAAGGATAGTAAAAATAACGTCAAGTTACACGCAGATAATTATAAATAACGAATGCGTAGTCTGCCATGAAATAAATTATTGCCAATTTGTGTCGTTGAATAGTTAATTCCACGTGGCTTTGACGGAACAACGATCGCTAACAACAAGCAACACGACATAGAAATGCCGCAAGAACAGACAAATATATAACTTAATTGATGGTCCACCTTGGGTTCAAAATACGACAGCCAAAATGATGTTGTATTGCAACTTTGATTTAGACAATTTTAAGGAAAACAAACTTGTGAATCATACGAACGAAATAATAAAGACAATTAAGGACGACTCGTATATAAAATTAGCAACAAGAGGCAACACGGCTGGTTGACTCTGCACTTGATTGATTACCATCTGATGTTTTCTAGCGATAAGCGAAATTATTCTCAGTATGCGTTCTCTAGCAGTGATGGAAAATAAACATACGAGACACTCGAGTAACATATTTGTGCAGTGAATTGATATCATTTTAATTTGATAACATAAACAAATGCAATACAACAATACCGTGCCAACAATAAATGCCAATTAACAAATATTTTTATTAGACGCCATGCATCTTAATAAATACATTGTGTTTTACTTGTTGTAATTCAACAAAATCTAATAATACGCCATGACAGCGATACATTATTAAGTTGAAGTAATATAAAGTGTAATATTTTCTAAAGACTTTAATTTCGAGCAATAAAAATTTGAAATAAAACGTAACAAATTGATATGGTACGTGAGAGAAGAGATGAATCACCCGTTTTCGTGACTTTCACTGTTTAGAAAATACAAGTGGTTAATTTTATTTAACTTTATGACTGAACACTTTTTATTGAAATTTCTAAACCAGTTTTATATACAAAAGTATTGAACGGTATCAAAGAAGTAAAGTACGATAAATAATGAAAATGAACTCTCAGCGTGGACCGGTTTTTACAATACACGACGCAAGAAATGCGTTCGATCCTGAAGGAAGTTGCCTGTCGTTATTTCTGTCGCGACTCCTTAGCGCGGCAGGAGTTAATTTTAAATATTTTGGATGCACTACAAGCGCTGCGTATTTCTGTACCGGCCATTAATACTTACGCATGCTTGAAATACTTGAAGCGGCTTATAATGAGCTGAAATATTCAGTACCAGTTCTCCCGCTATCTACAAGTATGTGACGATAATAATACTACCGAACACATAATGAAGTAATAATGTATTATCATTATCGCTGATTTCCTTGAAAATGAATCGACTTTTTGTTCACACATACTTCCTGTCTTCAACGTTACTTGTTCATGATTAACACTTAATAACGGTTGATATAAAACATAAGAAGTTGGAATACTGGGTTAATTAAAAAGCCACGGGAGGCGTCATTTTAATAATACTATCAGTGAGTCTAATAATAGCCGTAGAAAACATTGTTGTAATTGTAAAGACGCGTCGTGCTCCTAAATTAGCGTAACGAATTGCATGAGATAATGTGCGCAGAAAATTACACCACTAGACGGTCCCTGCATACGACGTTCGTTCAAGTACCGTCGTTTCATTGCGGTCTGACCTCATAATTGACAGACTGCCTTATATAAGAAGTGACCCGGTCACCCGGTACATTATCAACTATTTTCCAGTCCAGTTCTAGAAAAGAAGACATACGTCGTAAAACATAATTTTTCTGATCATACACAAGTGGCATGTACAAAAAAGAAAATAGTCGTCGTCAATTCTTAAAAACTTACTTTAATTATAATACAAAACTTCAACAATCCTAATAAAATAAGAAAACCAAATTAAACTTCAAGTCAAGTCTGGGAAAGTGAAAAACTAATTGTGCGCTAGGGAAAAATTGAGGTTGACACTTGACATTAAACGAGGCACTGGAAGCAAGCCAACACTTGGTCATTTAACTTGAAAACTGGAATTTTATATTTTCCTTATTTGAGCGGAGAAGTTTGTTTAAAAAAAATAACTGCTTAATTAAAATCACACGAATTACCCTAAATATTTAAAAAAGTAGCGGAATTTCTTGCAAAATCTTTGGAACGTTTAAAATTAGATGTAAGATTCGTAATGTGAATTATTTCCACGATGGTGTTTACGTCGGAAAATACGTATGCTGACGTCCGGCCATTCAAAACGCGCGAGAGTTATAATGACATCACCAGGCAAGGACGCGGTTATGCAATCGAAACGTAGGCTTGGTCGAATAATTAGAAAAACATTTAAATTACAAGTATGGTTTATAGACAACACTTGTTTGGAAGAAATAAAAGGAAAAATCAGTTAGGCTTATGTTTTCAACAAGAATAATGATGTTAGAGACATTCCATTCCAAATGGAGATTGATAATAGCTTAACAAATTGTTTTGTTGGAAAAATATCTGAAGAAAGTAATAACAATTTAAAAAAATAGTTCGAATAATAAATTAAGTTATTTTAATGTTTATCTAAATTATAATCTAAGTGGTTAGTACCAAATGATCGTGATTTAAAAATTGAAAGTCTAGATTCTAGACGGAAAGAAACGCTGTTTGCACCATTATTGCATATTGACCCGCTAAATGTGATAATTTATCGATGCAATAAGAGAAGATCAAATTGAATCGTGCAATGTAGTTTCTAAATATATTGCGTAAAATCTTTGGAAATTGCTCATCTTGGTCGGATTAGTAAAGTAAATAAACCTAAATATTTACTATTTACATCAATCAGATAAACGTAATTTTCTTCTCGTAATTTTCCAGTGCGCTGTACAAAAACCTTCTATAAAATTTCGATTATATTATTAATAGATATTTAATTGAATCAGGTTTTACTTTGCGGAATTCCATGATAACAAATCAAATATTTATTTTGCCTATATTATATTTTATATATAGTCTGGTATGATGTACATCCAGACACTACGTACGTTTCACTCCGACACCGGAGCATCTTCAGGAGATGTTGCCTCTACAACGATCAGTTGGACTTCTCAACTGACCGTTATTTTGTAGGATTATAGCAAAATAAATATTTGATTTGTTACTAATAGATTACAATGGATTTAAAGCAGTTTATTTTTTATTTGATATCATTTCGCTTTTAATATTGATCGATTTTAATCAGTTTAATTTAAGTAGCATTCATATTTTCAGGAATGGCAACAACAATATCAATAAAACCTTGCACTTTATCGATCACCTGATAAAGTCATATATAATAATTTATAAATTTAATAACACTTACTGGATTGTGTCAGGAAATTACATTTTTTTCGATAAGATTATTCGTTGCAAATATCACTAAGCCAGAAAGTAGGTTAAGGAAATTTTACCTACATGACTATCAGCATGTGAAGTTGATCCCGACAATCAATAATCAAGTAGAAATAGTGTTTGTCTATCGTTTTGGTAAGAAGCTTTTTATATAAAATAAAGAAATATCAGTCTTTTTATGAACTTCCTAGCAAGTCAACTCAAACTAAGTCGCAGTTATGTACATAAGATAATTAGAAAAAATATCCCAAGTTATCAATTTTATCACTACAGGCTGGTTTCACGTCATGTTTACATTTCAGATAAATAAACATATATTGATAATAACCGATTGAATGTATGTGTTGGTCACGTCGAAAAATCTATCTTGGATGAAGTTTTATAAGAAGTGTTGCTTACAATGCTTGCATTTAATGATGTAATAGAAACAAACATAATTGGAGTCTATTCTGTAATTTCTAAATTGAAAAATCCTTGGAAGAATATTTTATAAAGTTGAATTTTTGAAGAGGAGTCATAGATGCCAGTAAGTAAATAACAGAATCATTACACAGTAACGATACAAATCGAACGATAAATTCTAATTACGTTAAAGTCAATGCGCATTAAACGGATTCAAAGTCGCAATAAGAAAGGATTAAATTCTAAAGGTGTGTCAGAAAATATCTTGGTTATCGGCAATCTAGCGAGAATTCCATTCAACGACCGTGGTTGACCTCTGATCTTGCATTGCAATCATATCTCAGTGTATTCCAGTTATTACTGGCTTTATAATTGTACAACACAACGGTACACCTTGTTAGGTACTTTAACAATGATATATATCTAACGATCTTTTGAAAAAGAATTATCTGATGTCTATCAATTTCTTTCCTAATTTTTCAAATTTTTTATTGCTTATTGATCAGATCTAATTAAGGTCGTATTATATATAAATTTATTTGAAAAATGAAGTAAATTTACAGCCTGTAAATGTGCCACTGATAGGTAAAGGCCGTTTTTCCGTACAAGGGGAAGGTATATTCCCTAATGGATAGTAAATAAATGCTCACTCATGTATATAAGGCCGATTATGTTGGCATCTCTAGTTTCAGCTGTTACATAAAATGCCAAAACATTGGTAATTATTGAACTTAATTTGGTAAGTCCGTTGTGCCAATAAATTGGGTTAGTCTTTATATTGGAACCTAGCAACACAATTGCGGTTTGGCTGCAGAATAACCGAGTGGGTGGATAATAACAACAGTGGGCCTGTGTTGGACTTTGTTTTAGTGAAAACGAATCAAATTTGCATTATGTTTGTCTAAAGGAGTAAAAAGTTGCACATACATAAAACTTTAATGATTTTAAATTGCCTGAAAATGTATGTCCTTAGTATTCTGCATCTTAGAGATTTCTTTTTCTTATAATATAAATTATGGATTAATTGTTCAATGAGCAACATTCAAGGAAGTTAATCAAAAATGTCTGTCACTTTGGGCTCTAAATTAAACATTAAAATAGCGGATACAAATGTTGAACCATTTAGTATTTAGGAATGGGAAAATATATTATACAAAAGACATACAATTTTATTGACAAATCCATAAACGTTCTAGAGAAGAGAAATCTAGTGGCACCTAGTCATTGGATAATCTTTCATCAATAAATGAGCTGACCACTCAGGACTTAGTTGAAAGACGATATTTCAATTGTTGTACATTTAAATTATTTCGCTTTCCAATTTTCTAATTTTCACCACCGTACATAAACATTATTTACTGGAGTGGAGAAAGTATCTTATGTAGCTATGTTGCGTATTTAGTTGTACGGTGGTCTGTAAACATGATGAGATTAAAGCGATTTGTATTTCATGGAAGGCTTGTTTCACCTTGGTTCATATATTTATATTTACAATATTATCTGATCTAGATATTTAAAAATATCTGCATCTATTTTAGACGTTTCGTGTACTGCTGAAATGTATTGACTTCATCCACTTTGACTTAAATCCTTAAAAGATGAAGTGCTGATTAATTAAGATCTTTTATGTCTTGACTTCCTTCGTATAGTTTTACTTCCGTTACAAGAGCAGTTCAAGATGAATAACATTTTTCATTAAGCTTCCTTTTCCGTCGTATGTATAAGGTGTTCATAATCGTTGTAATTAACAAGACTTTTAATTTTGTCGGAATAAAAACATCATAGAAATAATAATAAACATTTGAATCAAATACCAAGAATATTTATAAATATTTATAACTTTATTGCAAATTCTATAATAACAAGACACTAGGAGCAAAACCTGCTTTATATATTTTCAAAACGATTAAATCTCGAAAGAATCTTACGTAAACTATTATGTTTGATTAGAATTCCATTCTAACAATAGACCAATGATGTAATTTCTCATGACAGATCTTTCTAAAGTTTCTTCGAAGCGATAGTTAGCAGACGATGTCATCATAGATTTATTTGAGAATCTATTTAGCATCAGGTGATTTTATTTGATTTAACTAGTTAGTGCAAACAAGTAGCTGTTGCGTTATGATGAAAAATTATTTAGGCCACACAGCTAAAAGTATTACTGCAATTGAATTAGATATTAGCAAATCTCAGACATTAAAGTTAAATGCGTATGCTTTTAGTGTTCATCAGATTACCATGAGTTTTGATGAAATGAGTAAGTCTAATCTACGAACCTCAAAAAAAGATCATCATGGTTCATGAGATACTTGCAAGAACAACACACTGGGCACAACATCTGGCGAAAACAAATGCAATATTACAAGGATCCCATCATACCACGGCTGATACCTGTAGTCGCCTATCATCGTCCTTGGCCCGCTGCTCGGCCTGCCTGCGGCGGCGGTCTTCGTCTCTCTTCTCTCGTTGCGCCTGCGCAGCCGCGGCGTGCGCTCGCAGCTCGTCCAGCCGCTTCCGTTGCTCGGCCTCGCGACGCTCGCGCGCCAATCTCGCTCGGTCTAGGGCCTCTAGAGGAAAATAGAATAATTTAGATGAGCTGGTAGGACTGGTAAGACTGGATTGACAGGTTTCCTTACATCATCAAGTAATCAATCAGTATTTATAAGATGAAAATGTCAAGCAGATTGTGGGACAAACTATTTAGTCTTAGTAAAAGGGTTGTATTGGTAACCTGTGTGCACTTAATCTATTATTAATTCTAAGGTTGGTATTCAACTGAAGATAGAAGATAGTTTAAAGATTGGTAAAGAGCAAGCGTTAGCCCACGAGTGTGTTAAAAACATTGACTTGAAAGAAGCCAAGCCATTACAGCGTATTGGTATACGTAGCTACAATTGTATACGAAACATTATTTTAGTCAAATGCTCAACGTTCTCCAGATGTTCGCGAATCAGTATTTCGCCGTCGACAAAGTCTTTCTATAAGATCTATTCTAAATTACGTATGTTACGTTATTACACGAAGGTTCATTGACCGGTGATCGACTTTGAAGTATGTGAGATGCATATTTGAGGCGAAAAAACGTTGTTACTATTATGACTAGGATAATTTAGGAATTGCTCAGAGATTATAAATTTTAAGCGTTTTCATTTGGATGGTTCCCAAAAAGACCAGACACTTTTTGTATTCAGTCTAGACTTATTTAAGAAATTAAATTTTTCTAGTACTAATGAATAAAATATAAATATAATACATTTCTTCAATGGGAGGTAATTGGCTGTAAAACATCACGGTACATAAAAGTCATACTTTCAGGAACTGAACAGAAAATATCAACTTTGACAAACTGTAAGTATATTGCCAGTTAAATAATAACACAAAATTATGTTCAGAACAAAACAAATTTGGACCTCAATTCAAACAGGAAACAAAATTGCACAAAGCGACGCTTTGACTGAACGAACGAAAAAGAAAACAAAAAGTGATTAGGTACAAAACGATTAAGATTTAAATAATTGCTGAACGCTAATTATGTTTAAGATGAAAACTGGAGCGATACAGTCAAGCTTCCTTTCTCCCATTCAGATGGTTTTGTAGCGGAGTCATTACGGATTTCGTTTCGGTCAATTCTGAATAGTGATGCGATTTAAGCACGATTCTGCTAATAGTTGAGTATATTTTGATTTTGAGTCGATAAAATTTACTTAAGTGTATGGTAAATTTAAAAGTCACTTAGACGATAGACAAACTTATTCATTTTAATCAAATATGTAACAAACTCAAAATATACCTTTTCTAGGAACTACAAGTTTGATTTTTTTATTTACAAGTACGATATTCAGACTTAAATGTGTAATTGACTATTGTTATCTGAGAGCACAAAAAATGATAGTATGATTTCATGGTTGTTATGGTTTATGCACACTGTAAGAGCCCATTCCCACTTGTCTTGTGTCGGATACGGATATTAATCGAATTTCGGCGTTTCTATACAAATCTACAATTTTTAATCGAACGACAAGTGTGATAGCTTCATATAAAATGTTTTGCCACTGAACATCCGATTAAAATCCGGGTTCGACTCACTACACGTGGGAATGGTCTCTACATGAGTCTTTATTCGAACATCTAACCTCTCAACAGACTTAAATTTATGTGGTGTTATTACAGCCATTACACCCGGATATGTTTGGTGAAACTAAAATTATTGACTCGAGTAAAAGTTCTTCAAATACCCTCGAGTCACATCACTATAGAACTAATCTTGAAACGTTAACCGTCAGATGCGTTATTGACGTTTGGCATGTAAGTGAAAGTGGTAATAAAAAGCTCAATTAATATCGGAGCGGGGCAACAGTACTGTCCGTTCAAGATACCCATCTTAAGTGATGGTCATAGGTTTTATACAAGCAACTGTTATAGATACCACACTTAATATAAAACGGAAAAGTTTTGTTGCAATGTCCTAATCTCAGGATCTTCCTGTTCTGTTAGGAAAAATTTCTCTTCATTGAGTAAGAAATAAACGCTGGATTCAAAAGACTAGGTCAGAAGCCAAAAATGACATTCATCTGAAAAATGGTAAGCAAGCACGTGGGTAAAACCGCAAGGTCCATTTGTTTAGTAGGTATAAAGCCAGATCTCTTAAATCTAAAATATAAGGGTCGCTTGGAATGACCTTGGGGTCTATACTAAGCATTTTCTGACCTTTCTCCGTATAAATTTTCAGCCATCTGGGGCGGACTTTATTTACATTAGCGTCTAGCCTAATACAGTGGATGGATGGAAAATAACCGTCGTTTTATTATTGGTAAAACGTTTTTCCATACCGTAATCGCGGCAGGCTTAATTTTTGATGACGTCACAAAATATAGCTCGCGGCACTTTTATACGACCCCGCCTTTTTAATGGATTTTAAATTGACGGAGTTGTACCAAACATTCTTACCATCGTCTGCTACTTTAATGTCATTGTACTTCATCTGCCTGGGAGTTAAAATACATTAAATAACTTTTTTGTTTGTGACTTCAAATAAAAAAAATCTTGTATTCTTACGAGGACATGCAAACAAGTATGAAATAAACAAGTATTACGCGATTTCATGTGTGCAAGCATAAATAGGTGTGTGTAAAGATAAAAAAATACTTTACAGTCTTCCGTATCATTGTAAGATAGTCTTGAGCCAATGAGCCTATAAGAGTGTAACCTAATTGATGCAATTATGCAGAAATTATAGATTTATGAAAATGTACTAATAGTGCATCTGATACATATCTTGTCCCTCCTTGGAATAAAATAAATCTAGTGATAATTGCTTGTCTTTTTGTGTATAAAATTAGAAAACCAAAACAATAAAAATGCAGACCTGGATAAGCATTTCTAAGTAATATAATACAAACATAACATTCTACTAGTATTTTTTGAGTTAAAATGTGATTAACAGATCATCATCCAAGCAAAAGCAGTTAAAGAAACAGAAATGATAAGAAGACATTTCCCACTTGTAAATTAGTTTTCTGCGCAAAATTATTGTGTTTGGTGATTTCATTTTTATTAAACATGCTATTTTAAAACCTAAACCTAAAAATCAATTCAATAAACGGCGTGCTACCGTATGACCCAATTATTTCCTAACACGTACGCCTACACCATGCCTTATAAACATATAAAGGTCAGTTCGCATCGGCATTGATCCACCTACATTCAAGAATTAGGAATGCTTCATTAATATTTAAAAAACTATCAAAGGTTAAGTTTAAAAATAGTCTTATAACTTATACATCTTGATAGAAGTAAAATTTCTAAGGAAAAGTATTATTTGTACCTCCCTCTTCCTCCCTTTCTGGGTTACGAGTAAAAATTAAAGGACGCGTGCCTGTAGAATCATTTAATATAAGCAATTATAGAACTACATATTTACAAGAAGCATCTCAACAAAAACAAAGTATATTTTATGTACCAGTTCACTTACTAGTAACATTTACTTAGATAGGAATTAAAAAAAGGTGAAGTAAGAAAAATTAAATATTAAAATCTATACCGTATTATTATTACCTTCAGGAGAAAAAGAAGTTTCATTTCAAGAAAAAAGTACAAGGAATTACAGTAATAAATAAAATTAAAACCAATTAAACGTTACGAGTTGTTAGCTCCATTGTTATTAAAAAAGGAACCGTGTATCCAATTATAGAAAATGTTCTGTTAATGGCTGCTTCAATTGTAAAAAGTGCAATAATAAACGTTTCAAAAAAGATGCGACGAGCTGCAGCGTATCTCATGCTAACATATGCTATGTTAGCTAATTTGTCGATCCCACTTATTACTATCACTAGGTGTTTCTCACCTTTGGTAAATTACAATTTTTTTCTCTATTGGTTGACGTTTGAGGCCTTTTTTTGTCACAAATAGATCGCTTAATACTGTATCACATGCCCACATGAGTTTTTTCCAAATTTCCAGGACTTTTGTCCAAATAGGTCTAGGTCGAAAACATTTCGACGCACTAAAGCGTCTTGATTGCACAAGCTATAATGTTTTTTGCTCTATACCCGATAGTCCAAGCTGAATGTTTTAAATCTTATAATCTTTATCAATTACCAGAACATAATACTTCGTATTTTACAGGAAGTTCCTAAGATTATCACGTTTAAACAAACTGCTCAACTTTATTATAGATAGGTATCGCTACAAAGTGTATCTAGAGCATATCTTCAATGTTCTAACAGACAAGATACATGAGTCAGCATTAAAGTACGTGTTTTTTGCATAAATAGGCACCAACGCCTAGTTTTATTAAATTTTAAACTTGGCAAAAAAAATATGCCTCATCCGTGCATCCAATACGGCAACATGAGCTGTCGGACCAAACCTGTTTGACACCTGCTGTTTCAAGACATCAGCTGACAGTGTGACAGGGGCCTAATGTGTTTGTCATTACTATCGTGTAGAGGAATGCAGAACAATTCATTGAATAGTGGATCAATAGATGATATTGATTATACTCCTCGTAAACAATGTTGGGGTCACGGGGAAGGAATGTTTTACGTTCTAATGGTAGCAAAGTGGGCCAGGCATTATAATAGAGAAACGACATACAGCATATCCTTTAACGTATTATTTTGTACTATAACTGATGATATTGTTTAAAAGATGGTTTTATCGAGAGCTTCGAAACATAAAAAAAACGATCCAAAACTCTATTACTAGAAAAAGTCATGAAATGCAATTTTGTATTTTTGTTTTCTAAAGTGTTTTTTCTAGTTCTTTCTTGAACAATAAGATAATGCATAGTTTGAGTAATCGATATAAGGAACTAGAACAGTTTCGAAGACAACAATGTCTCAATTACTCAGAGTAATTAATATTTTTATTGACTCACGACTGTATTCGTTACAAGGCTGATGCATAAATTCTAATAGACAAAATAAATGAGAATCGATTACAATACCTTGCTCATTTTCGATACACATTATAAAACTCAGTGGGACATCTATGCTAATAAATATAAACGTTGATGAGTTTATTTGCTTGTTTGATTGGATACGTCATTTTGGAATTACAATTTCGATTAATGTTAGAGTTAATCGGTTCATCAAAGAATATTAAAGATATAATATCACACACGATTAACGGAAATGGAGCAGAAATCATAAAACGTCAACCATTCTGTCAAGAGTTAATATTGTTGTTAGTGACATTAAGCAGCTTTGATATTTACCGCAGCCGAAATCACGAATCACTTTTAGTCGATAAAGAATAAAACTACGAAGATTCATTACAACATGATCATCAGAATGCCCCTCAAAATGTAACCAATACTAGTTTCTCCGGCACACGACACGATCGACTTTTTCCCGCGTATTGCATTTTTTGCGCCAAATGCCCAACTTCAGTGAATAATACTTGCCATAAAAAGTGGCATTGTGAACCAGGCAAAAAAATGTCTAGCTTTGAAAATGTCGACTGGAAATCTTGACTACTTTTATAAATGCTTTTTTTTCCTTTTACTTCTTGCCACATTTGGGCAATACTTGCTTTTTTTAATTAGTTTAATGATCAATAAAATGTAGTAACTTAGCTAAGTAAAAAAGGGCACCATAGAGGCTGAATATGTTTTTCTAAAAAAATGTATAAAATAAAGAAATTTTTAGAGATCAAAGTTGAAGAGAAAAGAGAACTAAAAACATTTTCAAGTGCGACGAAAATACGTGGCTGATAGGCACCAAATCCACCCAATAGAGATAACTAAATCCGACTTTAGAAAATAAGAATTCGTTTCACGGCCTGATAACTTTGGGATCGTCGTAGTGTCATTGAAGGAAATATGCAACGAGTTTTATGAATCTTAAACTTTCTTTTCATCTTTACTGCTGAAAGATATTGCTTTATGAATGCTATTTATTTTATTATATTATAAAATATTATACTTTGACGTGTCTCGTGTGCGCAATTTCTTGACTTTTTCACGAGTTCGTACTCTGCTCTTATTGGTCGGCACGTTTTATATTGTGTACATTGTCTTAAATATTTGAAGAAATAGGTTATCTAAAACGCTAATGTTTTACCTAGGTTCTTATAATACTAATTTTATCAAATTTTAGCCGAGCAGACAGTGATGTCATTTTACTCAAAACATGATTTAAAACACGTTGGAAGCATCGTAAAATCAATTTACAGCCATTAATTGAGAATTTTCGGAGGGACTTTATTAAAAATTCTTGTCTCAAATCAACAATTAATTGATCGAGATTTAACGAGCAGTAAATTTTAACGATGGATAAAAAATATAATTGCAATTGAGAGTTGTAACGGTAACACGAGTGAAGGTATTTAAGTTATCTTGTTATACAGTAAATTATATGAATACTTAATTACATTGGAAACGATACCAAAAGTAATTTTTAAAAATGTCAGATAGCAGCTAATACTACTAAACCGTCTACTATTTAATCATCTCCACATTTCTTGATTTAAATCGTCAGTGATAGGCTTGACATCATAGAATATAGATCATCGTAATCTACACTTTGCACTCGCAAAATTCTTTGTTTGAGGTGATCTCCGACCTCTTTAAACTCTCCAACTTCCTTCTTGTTATTTTTTCCTCAACATCTGTTAAATTATGGCTTTTTAGGGCAAAGGAAACCCAGTAAAAGTGGGTATAACATCAAAATTGGACTACAATTTTTGAATTGATAAACGAGATGGAATGTGAACGATAATAATAGGTCAATAATGTTTACCGCCTGTATCGGTTGACTGCATTCACTTAACCTATTTGGTATCTTGGCAGAGATTGGGTTAAATATTTGGAATAATCTTATCTTCAAGATAAATTGTCCATCTTTCTCCGAAACTGACGTTAAGCAGTTATCTGCTGTTTTAGTTTATTGTTACTCAAGTTGAGGAAATGTTTCTTGCTAATTTTCTTATTAGGATCCATATTCCAAATTGGCAACAGCTTCTGTCATTTATATAACAAATAGATATGTATTTGTAAAGTAATCGATTGGCGGTATTTTTAAAAGCTATCTATAAAAAAATGGGACATTCTTAAAATTAAGGATATTTAAATTTAGACAGTCAAAGTTAGCAATTTGTGATAAATTCGAGTTCTATATCAATAAAGATTGTAAAGACATTAAACCATTCATTTTCCTTCTACGGTGCTAGAGGTATTGAGGCGTGAAAGCAGACCTATTAACCACTCAAGTTCATAACATTACTAAGGATATTAACTATAAATAATGAATGATTCATTTTCATGTTACGGTGAGTCACAAAAAGCGATCTGAAATCCATAGCCCCGTCTGGAAAGCCTTCCCTAAAGATATTCAATACACGAATTCGCGGACCAACATACAATCAATATTCAGCACACCGTTTCCCCATCCGTATAAGATTTCCTAAACATTTAATGCCTACACGAGTCTTAAGCTCCACGCAAAATATTGGACACGATGTTTATTTTCGACTAATGGACGCGACGTATTCCGTCAGTTAACAAACATTGCGTAGATATGCGTCAAAAGGTTGCGGATAATCATGAAGGCACGATGTACATCTGTCTAGGGTTATGTTAGAAGGTCTATAACTGTATTTTCATAATACAAACACTAAGATGCATAAATTGCGAAAAGTTTCGAAAAATCCATACGTGCAAAATTGTGACACATTTAGCTAGCAGTCGCAGTGACAACTTGCCATTAATATAAATGACGAAAAGTCACAAATCTATATTTATTCAGTTGCAATTGTGAATCGTGGCCGATAATTTGTTTCAAGCTTTATTCTTAAGGCAAGGTGACAAATGTTTTTATAATACCTATACTTTTGAGACGTCGATTCTAAACTTTAATTCTAAGCTATACAGTTGATTTTCAAATGCATTACCGTCAATAATACCGCAAGGTCGTTTCTTAATAAGGCGTTTTCATAAATTTTAAAATTTATAAGCAGTCAATGCTCTGTGTAAGGTTATACACGGGTCTAGACAAATATAAATTCAATATCATGACAATACATTGATACTGAAACCAATTATGATTAGGCACCACAAATTAACAGGCTAGCCCAAAAGAAGTGTGATTTCAGGGTTCATTCGAGATTACTTATTTCACTACAACTTCAAATGCCTGTATAAGTGTATAGGCGATTTATAGGCGAGTGTATAGGCATTTAGGCGATTCACAAATCAAGACTCTATTGTGTCGTGTATCGGACGCCGAACACTTTTTGTTTGGCAATCATTTTGTGTGAAGTGGACGTAACTGGGCACAAATAGTGGAGCAGCTAGTGGTTGATTTCATATTGGTTACTTGAAGATATTTTTATTTGTATCGGACCGACACAAGTGCTTTAATTTGCTCAACGCCTGAAGGCAGAATTTGTGATACGCGATTGCGGTGAGAGGCCAAAGATGTACAAGAATTGTATAAGAATTTTTGGTCATCTGTCGCGAGCTCAATACCATTTATACAATCCATACTATTATTATACAGGAAAAAATAGTATGTATTTTAGTACATAAGGTAGTAGTCTCAACCACTACTGAGCAGATTAGAAAATTTATTCTTGCATTCGACAGCCTAACACCCCGTTCCCACTTGTCGTGTGTCGTGCACGGATTTTAATCGTATGTCCCAGTGGCAGAACATTTTGTATGGAGTCTTGTCGTCGACGACACAAAATCGTGTTTTGACAAGTGTGAATAGCTCCA
>DVXP01000325.1:0-22451 GCA_018235645.1 Junonia grisea | reverse complement strand
TAGTTATTTCGGGTGGATTTTTGCTACTCAATTTTGAAGCAGATATCTTCAACCGATTGAGCTGAAATTTTGCATACGTATTTAGTTTGGATGACAATATACGATAAAATGCGTGACGTCATTCTAAATTTAATATGGCGGACCATCCAAGTTAACAGAATAGATATTTTTTATTGCATTTGGGTACAATGTGGGTATCAAATGAAAGGGCTTATTGAGAATAACGTGAAAAGTTATATGACGTCATTCTAAATCTAAGATGGTGGGCTATCCCAGATGGCGGAATAGTTATGTAGAAATCTATGGTATGGGTATCAAATGAAAAGGCTTGATTGAGAGTAACTCGATTACTAGTAAATTCATATGTATGTGTACGCTCGTGCGCGCACGCACATATGTGTGCGTGTATATGTGTGTGCGTGTGTGTGTGCGTGCGCGCGCGCGCGTGTGTTTGTGTGTGTGTGTATGTATTATTAGATATAATTTGTAAAAAAAATGTCTCTCAAGAGTTTAAGGTCCTTATGTCACATTTAATACGATGTCGTGGGTTTTATAAATATATCAAATTTACAATTGTTAGTATTAATATACATTAAAATAAGATCAAAAATCCAAAAACTAAATTTTCTACATTAGGAATTGATAACCTAATAGGTAGGCCGTTATTAGTATTTACTAAGACAAATATCAAAAAATATATATATTTAAAAGGATAGATATTCCGTATATTTCAAAGATGGAAATATTCTTTTATTCATATTTGGCAAATCTTTACGCATTTGATTGTTATTCTTTTTAAGATTCCTCCTTTAAATTAAAATTAGTTTAAACTCTTTTTATCAAGTACAGTATAAAAATTGTAACAACAAAAAAATAAGTTCATTAAAATAATAAAGTAACTATAAAAAGAACTGTAATGTTTTAAAATAAACGTATCATAACAATAGAAAAAAATATGATAAAAATTAGAGATATGCTAAAGATTATGTCTAAACGGGCTCATGAGACCATCATTCATAAACTAGACACATAATGCGAAAAAAAAATTAAGCGATTATTTTGAGGATGTGTCGTGTTTTTGCCGTGTTGCGCATGAGTGCGGGCGCGGCGACGGCGCCTCGGCGATCGTCTCGTGTTACAAAGGACAACCCGCTCGCGGACCCTACTACGGTTGTGCGGAGAGAATCGAGTGACAACTTACGAATCTTTTGGATGTCACTGAAAAATTGTAAAAACCGTTAGAATACAATTTAAAGTTGCGAGATTATTAGTCGAAGAATGTTAATCGCAACGAATTGTTTGTTGAAAGAATTGTTGTAAACTTCAATTTAGTATTTATTTTTTGACAAATAACAATTCACATTGCTTTGTTTCAGTTCGATATTAATCTCGCGAGATCGATTGTAATCTAACAGTGTTTAGAGCTTTACGGTGACATAAACTTTGTGCGTGACAGTGTGGACTTAGCTTTAGGGAATCAGCTATTTTTCACATCAATGTGAATATAGGTATTAAATATTTATTAGTTCGTAGTATGACCCGTTTCGTACAACGTTCGATTGTGACTTTTGACTGGAATGGAATAAACTGCATTACCACCTTCTACTAGTACTTATTCGTTTTTGCGTCCTCGATGTAAGTTCACGTTACTTTTTAACTGCTATAATGTTTATTAACATAATACTCGTGACTTAATGCGTTATACAACATAATACTCGTGACTTTCTCTTATACCAGATGTTAAGTTTTTGCAACTAAAAACTAAATGCTTTTCAGTAAGCCGCGAAATAAGCTTCGGGTTTTTCAGCGAAGCCGAACTTTTTTCGTGACTTACGGATAATTTTGTTGAAATAAATTTTGTTATTTACAACTATAATTTTTAAACTGTGACACATATAACAAATTACACTAACCTATCGTTAGATGCTAACTAACATTGTGAAGACGAAAATTACCTATGTTTGGATACGTGGATGTTGGTGCTCTTTACAATTAAGTACGTACTAACTAAGTAAGTACTTTATATACGAAAAATTTAAAGTTCCCGCGGGAATTACGTTTAATCAAGCTGGGCGGACAAAATCTAGTCTGAAATAACTCTTTATTACGCCTTTAACTAACGTATTGCGATACGTATATTTGACATAAATATATAAGCACGTTAGTATTTTTGATTTTGTACGGTAATTTAGCACCGAATTTAAATAGTTTCATTAATTATGGGCGATAGCATCAAATAAATAATAAGATATATACATAATTTACATATTTTTGTATATTTTTGTACTTCTCGAAATTAGTACGTACCTATTTAAAACCATTTTCATTGATCGAGTAAAAGTAGTTATTTCATTAATCGTTGAAACATTTCGTGGTGTCGTTTGCTTCACCGTGAAGTGGGTGTTACATGTCATAATTTATGATACATTCGCTTTTAGTAGAAAAAATGTACCATTAAGGAACATAAACGGTAAACTGAAGATTTAGTTTCCTTCCAAAGAAGCTACGACACGACAAGCTCGTTTGCGGCCATAGAATTCACATGCATTCAATTTTCACCTTTATGTCTTTGCAATTAAGAGTACAAGTGTAGTTTCGAAGCGAAGCGCTTAAAGTGGTCGTTAATAATTCATTAGACCGTACGAGGGCCGTTATTCACAGTATATTTTTGATAAATTGCAATTGGAAGTTACTTTGTCTAAATCTAATTTTGTTTTTAACTTTTGAATTAATTTTTCTTTTCCTTGAAGACAAAAGCTGAAATTGTAACGAGAGTTGAGCAAAAGTTTTTTTTAATTGATAGGAATTTGAAAGAAAACAGAAAAGATTTTGTGATTTTTATTTTTACGTGAGGAATCTATTTGATTAATTAAAACAATAATAATTAACGGGAAAAATTGCAACTTAACTTTCTTGCTACCTTGTAAGGCGTCGCCTATCTACGAGTATACTTTTCTTGTACAAAATAAAAGGAATACCGTGATCCAATAATTTTGTTTTACGATTCCGTAGTAAATACAGAACCCTCGTCAATTTGTTCGCGCCTTAGCCCAGAGATCCTTAATACCATAATTCGAGAAGTAATTCGACATAAGTATACATCGCTCATCCGGCGACAATGACTGCTAATTTGTAAATTTTACACAATGCTGTTTATTTTTTCTTAATTTTTTTTTCTGAGAGTCTTTTCCATCTAACCGCTACTAAATGTGAAAAAGTTTACTATAGTATTATTAGTATTACATAATTAGGGCAGATTTACAATAAACGAGCGCAGGCTTGATCTAGGCCTATTCCTAAGCGAACATCAAGCGAACGAGCATTCTAAGAACATTGTACTCTTTGATAGAACAACTAAAGAATTCTCTATACATGTTTACACTAAAATAATTTAACTGAATGAGGCTAGGCTGAGCATTGGCTCGTCTGGTATAATTGCGCTCTTAGAATATTCCTAGAATGCATGCTCGCTTGATGTAAACGACACTATAGCATGTGAACCCTTGGTTTGAGCGCTGTTGGTCTACATTTTAGTTTTTGGTTTCCCTTCTTGCCCGTTACTATTTTAGTGTAAACGCTTCGTTTACACCTAAAGATTAAGAAATAATGTTCTTGTTCTAGTTCTAGCTCTTAAATAGTTTAGTCTAAGTGTAACCAATACTTAAAGAGTAAGTAAAATGTCAATCAAAGTAAAAATCAAAATTTTGTCCAAACATTGAAAATTACTTTGTTAAGAAACATTAATTTTAGGAATCATATTTTATGGAAATCCGTATACTATTAATTATGACACACACATGTCTGATTTTAAATAGAATAACATATGAGTACCTACTCATAAGGTAAGTCAGTTTATTTTGCCTATATCAAACTTTGTTTGAGAATTTAAATCAAATCAGTAGTTCTATTAGTAAGTCAGGCTCGTACACATAAATAATTATTATTACATTGCTAGACATTTATTAATAATAAATATTTAAAAACTAATTATGCATCGAGCCAATATTGTTTCAATTTACGCAATCATATCATACTATCACTTGGTATGTATTGAATATCATTTCACGCAAACTATTTCCCACAATAATTTAACGTTTAACATTAATTGATATCAAATCTATTCAATAGTTAAACAAAACTTTATCACTCGGTTAGCTGTTAGCACTGTTATAAAGATGCGAGAGAAAATAAAATTTTATGTCGCTATGTAAATGTCGTGGTAAAAGCAATAACTGTCGATGTCGTCGCAGACAAAGTCATCCATACTGTTTCACATTATTGTGGATACATACAAGATATAGACACGCAATATTACAAAATACAACTTCACAGTTTCGTCACAAGCCGCTAAGAAAAGGCTGGGTCCATTTTCTCTTCAATTCCATCTTCTTCAATTACATTATTTATTTGTTTAAGCTTTATATAAAGCACAACTAATGTGAATACATTATAAAATAAGTATAACGCACGTCTTCTCGAAAGAAAGAAAGAAAGAAAGAAAAATATATTTATTCAAATAGGCTGCTAGAGCTCTTTTGATACGTCAATTTACATGTCATTTTTTTTAATCTACCGCCGATGTATGTTACTACTACTACTACTACTACTACTACGAGTATGTTATATTACGAAATTCTGTATAATACTAAAAATAGGAATATTTTGAAAAAATATGTAGTAGACATACTTGTTACCACCTTCTTGCAAACAGGTAAAATACACATATTATTATTAATCTTTTATCTAGGTACATGTTTTAAAATTATTTAAAGGGAATACAGTAAACAGGAATTTTATTTTACTTCGAGATTAAATAAATAGGTCAGCAGTTCCAGAATTAATATAAGAGCACCTGATAAAAAGGGCGTGATATGAATATATTTCCGTTGTTTAATGACTGGGTGGGTAACACGCTAGCACTTGGTGTGCCTTTTCTAGTAATTGATTAAATTTCTTGTATTTAGCGGTTTTTTATAAGATTAGGAATAATAAATTATTATTCTATTTTACTGTATTATAAAAAGAAACTATCCGATCCTACACAACTAACGATTAAGATGCTCGTTGGATTTTATTCAACATTTTATTGTTACGGGTTTCATATATTTCTCCAAGTGAACTACTGCTATTATATAAGAATCTCCGGCGTCATGCGAGAATGAATCGCTCAATCAACAAACTCACACTTTAACTCTTTCATTATACGTATAGAAATGCGTTTCATACAGAATATCCGCTGACCGAAACCGCGGTGAGTTAGCATTATGTTACCCATGCCGTATCTAAGGTGGAATTCATAAGCATAAGCGAAATCAGCTTTTTTTGATGCAGGGTAATTCATAGATACCCGACTCCTGTGGGGGAGGTTGGGCTATGTGAGATTGCACTCACTAAAAACCCCTGCGATGACCGCCATCAGCACGGAAATGGAGTGGCTGTGGGATCGTTTTCAAATACGCTTCCGCTGCCCCTCCCGTAAGCGAAATCAGCCTTTTAGGCACCACGTACCATTGTTAAGAGCTTACCATAACACATATTCAATTTTGATGTTATATAGAACACTAGAGGGAGAACTATCCTCTGTTGTCACTACTTTTAAAACCATCAGTATTGCTAAAGCTTAAACATTCTACAAATTCAGTTTCCTAATAATATGTTGAAAACTAAGGTAAAGGAAGAAATCTCAATTCGTCGGGGATGTTACGAGTAGGTTTCTCAAAAGTATTTTTTACAATAATTAAATAAAAGAAAACTAGACACTGGCTTACAAGTTTAAGTCTAGCTACCTCCTATATTTATTTTTCGTACATAGATATCTAAGGAAGTAAATAATATTAGTATTTTAAAGCTTAAGACTTGCACCATATGCGCGGGAGCTACAAAAACGTTAGACCGACTCGCAATCATCAATAACGATTATCATTAAATCTGGCGGAGGATGACCGAACGAGAACTGCACGCGCTCTGATCACAGCTCCTGACTTTAAAGTTACCAAAGACATTCATTCAATTTTTCATAGACGATTTTTATATTAATCGGCTCTATAAGAAAAATCTTCACTTTTGTCTTGTTACTTTTCTAAGCACTACAATTATTGTTGCGTATTGATAATAATATAAAGGGTTCGCAAAAAGGTACCTATCTATATAGTATTGTGGATTTATGTAAATTCTATATAATTAAAGAAGATTTATCCACAAACCCGCAGTGGAGCAGTGTCGTGGATTATGCTCCATAACCTTCTCCGTAATAGGAGTAAAGGCCTATGCCCAGCAGTGGAATATGTACAGGCTGTTACTTTACTTTAAGAAAAGATCTGTATTCAAGTTAACGAAATTGAACACATCATGCCCATATATTTTATTTAAGCCTAAAAAATTCACATTACAGTCAATAAGTGACAACTGAGAACAACGAACAGCCGCGAACAATTAGACAGCGGTAACGTTTCAATCTGCTAGAAGTGCCAAGTCACGCCGCTGACCGACCCATCCCGTAACCAGGAATAGCTAAGAACGAATATGATATCTTGTAAGAAATTAATAAATAAATAATCGGCCTATTAAAAATCTGTCTCCTGCTCCTCTTCTCTTCTTTTTTGAACACATAGGCTTTATTTTTTTATTTGGATATAAAAAAGAAATATAAGCTTTTCTTTTAAACTTACTATATTAATTTATCTACACACAAACCCATTAAAATCTTCGACATATAAATTCGATATCGGTGTCAACTTTGTCTTACAATTGCACGAATGGAAATAAAATAAACTCGAATTTATTGGCGCGTACATATTTTTTTTTTACATTTCTTTAAAATCTAAATACGTTATAAAATCGTTTATTTCTTTTTTTTATATCTCTACTTTATTCATATTAGGCTGTTTTAACTGAATTTACATGTCAATTTACTCTTAATCTAACACTAATTTGATTGTGTTTTATGTTTCACTTTGTGACAAATAGCATATATTTGTATTTAAAAACAATTTAAGTATTTATTACTATTTATAAATAGGCGTATATTTAATATTGCACTATCCAATGTTATTTTAGCCCGCGTACATCGGAACTGTCATATTCTGCTGTAGTTTGATAAATGACCGCCGCCCGCTACTATTCGACGAGGTCTCAACGCGTCTTCATTTGTGATATTCAATAGAATTTAGATCTCAAATCTCAGACTGTGGTACAAAATTACAAAGGACTTATTCAAATTATATTTTATTCGTATTATCATTAACACTCCATCTACGCCACTTTTTTACGCCTAATAGATTTTGATGAATTTTGGCACAGTTATGCATTGGACCTCCGATAAAGATGCAAAAAGGAGAATTTACAAAAAAATTACAAATATTTTTTCCAAATCCTTCAAATGTTTACAGTATTCACGAGATAAATTATAAGGTTGTAATAAATATACGAGTATGTCTAATCTACACATACAGAATTATAGACAAAAATAAATTTCATCTTAAATCTAAGGCAGATTGGAGTTTAAGAAACCGGTTATAATAATTAGTATTACAACTTTATTCAAATTCACGTAGACTTATGCTTGTACTAATAGGCTAAGCTCTTTGATTTCTTTTTGTATTTTCTCTACGCACAAATCGAGTGGCTATAATATATTTAAGATTTAACTTATTTCTA
This sequence comes from Junonia grisea, assembly GCA_018235645.1. Classification (NCBI taxonomy): domain Eukaryota; kingdom Metazoa; phylum Arthropoda; class Insecta; order Lepidoptera; family Nymphalidae; genus Junonia; species Junonia grisea. The sequence goes on along the minus strand of DVXP01000325.1, from coordinate 14,795 downwards.
TATCTATGTTTACACAGTTTTCTCTCATGACTTGCACCACAAATCTTCGTCCATTGTTAATAAATTATAAAGAACAAGAAGCCCTCGCGTTACATTCCGTTTTAAATCACTTTCATGAAAAGTTTCAATGTTAGTGTTATTTAATTAAAAGCTTAAAAAGATCTTATCACTAAGACACATATAATTCAATTACAAAATTAATATTATTGTTTTGACACGTTCTACTACACAAAGTATTGAATCTGGAATGTTTTAAAATTATAGCACAATGAATTGAAGCCTATATCAATAATGCATCTAACTTCTTCACAAATAGAAATACCAATTTACTCAATGAAAATCACTACATGACGTTTACATGTAAACGTAAAGTTTTACAAATTAAAATTAAAATAAATTATCTTATAAATCTAATTTTAAAATCGGTCATAATATCTATTTAAACCAATACCAAATAACTGTTAAAAACAAATAAGACTAAGACTCAGCTGAATAATTTTTATTATAGAATTTGCATTAATAACGTCAACCAATAAAGTTACAGATTCTACTATATATTCTCCTCGTTATTGCCTAATATAACGCATTCAGGAGAACAAGACCACACTTTACCCTCCTGAATCGAGCTCCGCCAGATACGAGCAACCAAGGGACCACGGGAGGAACAGCGATTGCGCATGCGAATACGATCCCGCAGCCTCCCCTTTTGTTTCGTTTTTGTTTATTTTTAAGTCATTTGCTTGCAAATAGAATTCGCTGCGGTTGTAAAAATCTATCACCTAAAATCAGTCTTATGAAAACATAACTATTAAGACTGCAGTTTTTCTTCGAACTTGACAATTATTGTGCCAAATATGATAACATTTATATAAAATAAACTTCTAGTTCAAATTGATAATCAACGTTTTTGACGTCAGCTAGTCGGCGGCTAAAAACAAAACAAAACCGTCACTTAATGTGACGAGTGAGTTGGAGACTTGCTTGTTCATTGAAAATTATGAATAAAATGCCTTGATAACTCCCTTAAAAACTTATTTCTTGAAAATAACTACATGTGGAACAGCGCTGAACAGCGTCTCCTAGTCATAATAAAACGCAGGAAGTCTCGTAAAGTCTCGTCTCATCCTTGACTTACCTCGTGCTTGCGTAGCAAACAGCCTGCTGTAGCAAACAGCAGGCGCGGGTTAATGTTCCACTACCGTATAAATATAGGTACCTATACTAAGAGTAACATATAATAGGATCAGGTAGAGTCGAGGTTAATCATTTCGATTCTTATTAGTGTTCTGTGCGTATGTTATTTCAAATCATTCGCCCAATAAAATATATTTTCCATTAGTTTTAACCCTCATTGATAGCTGCAACAAAAGATTTCAATATTAATTGTTAATCTGATAGAATTGTTTCCCTATAATGATACGCTACGCTAAAAATGAATTTTGACTACAAAAATAACACAATTAGCGACATGTCCCTATCACGCTAATCATAGTCCAAGAATCCTGATCAGAGTCCAACACGAGGTAGGTTAACCTTATATTGTTTCGCGACGAAAATAAATCCCCTAATGTCCGCAGCGGACTTGAAATCAAGAATCGACAAAATATATATATGCCCGAAATGTCTAGTGAGGAAATGCCCTCGTATGTCCCCAGTCTTTCCAGTTTTTCGAACGACTTCTTGTACAAGGACTCTTAATACGTTCTGTGCGTCATGTTCTATGCCATCATCATTCATAATGTTCTATTTCTAACGGACGAAAGTCCTCGCCAGTCCCATCTCTCATGTGCTGGGCATAATTCAAGGCACCTATTCCCACAAGCAAAATATCAGTCGCACGTACGTCTAGCGTTATCGCAAGCCGACGTGAGGTGCGATGATGTCGCGATACGCCGCCTGCGTACGTGGAGCGCCCGACGCTAAATTTACGGGACACAGCTACTCAAACTGTTATACGAACAAAACTATGATTAAATGTGAAACAATTTTATGCACTTTTTAGGCCTGTACTTGTAAGGCCGGGCCGTCGGGGATCACTGCCTGCAAGCTTCGTTATAATATATAATAGCAAGTATCGCTAGTAGGATAATATACATCATCCGTACGTCCATAAGTAGATACGTAATATAATAACCCTGTAAAAATTTAACAATATATCACCCATTAAATAAACATTTTAAAAGCAGTAATAAATCATACGTGCATAACATATTTTATAAATCCTTATCATATTTATAATGAAACTTATTTAACATTCATTAAATCATAGAACAATCGGATTAAGTTTTGACTTCGTACATATAATTTAATTAACGTTAACAATTGTTTTATTTCTCACATTGAAGAGCACTGGTCGAGATCATCATACATTTTGTTTATGTAACAGCACCGGCGGATGGTAGATTTCACGGTATTGCGGAGCGAGGAACTGATGCTAACGGGCTTAAAAAATACTTGAAAAAACTCTCTAAAGGACACTAATACACTTTCATATTATTACAAAAACATATATGGAACCATCTCCCATCGATCCGTTTAGCTGAACTTTGGATATTTTTTATAAGTATTGCGTTTTCCAAGACGTCCATGGTTTGCCTGCGTTAATGCTTGATAGCTGTCAGACAAATGTTGATTACGCTATAAATAAACAATATTGCTAAGACAGATGCACCACAAAAAATTACTTCAAAGATGCAACATAAAGTACAGCTAATGTTTATAACCGTAAAGTCCATGAAGTAAATAAAATCAACGGTAGCAAAAAACATAATTCATCACATGTTAACAAACCAAAAACGTATCAATAATTCACTATTCTTCGTGGCATGACTTACGATTAACCGTTATGCTTCGTTACACCGGCCTGCAATTACAATTTAAAGTCACGGAATGCCAAAAACAAGAGAAACTAACTGAACTAGCTAGGGGCTTGTGTTTTTTAATACAATGATATTACGTATTTTTTACGTTTCACGTCTGAGCCGGAAAGCCCTATTGAACTAGTCATTTCACACTCATAGAAAACACACATAATTATATTATTCGACAGTCTTGATTTTTTGTTAACTACAAATTATGAACGATTGAAATTATCTCGAGGAGCCCATGATTGTAGGCTGACGGGTGACGCTGCACTTTCGCGGGCCCCGGGGTCTATTCCACAGTTGTTCTTTTCGTATTCCTCATTTTTCTTACTTAATATAATTTTAAGTTTTTCAGCATTCTATTCCGTTTATTTTATTTTATATAATAGACGTACATTCACTTAAAACAATTAGAATTGTTTACATAATGTTATTATTATGCACACGATTCTAATTTCTTAAGTGTTTACCTACAATTACCCTATCATTAATAATTAAACGAGACGTAATTATCTAAATTAAGTCGTATAAAAATAATCTATGAAAATTTAAATGCTTACACCTATTCTTTTTTAAGTCAAAATTTAATTCTAACTTATTTGTGCAACCAAGATTCTGCACGAGATAATTTATATCGCACGTTTAATCTATGTTGTAGCATTTGCAACGTCTGGGTTTATGAATATCATTTGCACCACTTAAGAATGGTTTAACGTAGAAAAAGTTATACGACTGCACTACGGAATTGGTGTTAAAAATAATGGGGAAATGTAATTATCGAAATTTTTTTATTTATGAGAATAGGCCCCCGGTTCGAGCAAGTCGGTGGCATTAAAGGGAATCGTTGGCGGACAGGCAGGTGAGGCTTCGTACAAAATATCGGTACCGACAGGACATGTTGAACTTTGAAGTATTGGGGTTCCACAATTTAATAACAGAAAATGTTCACTTAGGTACATAGGTGCTAGAGACCTTTCTCTTGCGGCTACAACTTAGCTTATCTTATGATGTTTCAACATTTTTAGTTGTCAGTTTATTTCAATCAACATTTTATTTACTTATCGAGTTATTATTTTTTAAATACATGTTTTGCGCAACGGTGTCTTGTGACGCAGTCTCGTAGGGTTTTAAGGCAACTCAAAACAAAACAACCTTATTATATAAAAAAAATTGATCCAATCGTGTATAACCGTTTATGACATGCAAGAATTACATTTATAAAGGTATACCTAAGAAACTACATCTACAGATATTATTAACGCAAAGAATATGTATAACACAAGAAGACAAGTTAAATTCAGTCATCTTTGAGAGAATCATTTAATACAATTAATTTTCTTAAGACAATAGTTTAATTGTAAGTCCTGTTATTTAAGTTTACTGCGCACTTTTTTTATATTATTTTTCATATAGATATGGTCTAAGATCCCGATATAAGACGAATTGCACCGAGAAGTTAATTTGATGAAACTTGTTTTATTTTATATTTAATATGTCAACAAATGTAATCCATAATAGAGTTGCCTAAAAAAATTTAGTCCAGGATATGACTAATAAAAAAACTTAACATTTCAACGGTTTGATTATTACATAAATACAATACCAACAGAAAGTATGAAGCCCACAAAATTTGTAAGCGTTAGGTTGTCTATTCTTTTCCAGTCACAACTTTCGGGTTGCCAGGGATAAAAAGGATCTAAAATAAAAATCGATACTAAGATTTTGCCCCGTTTTGATTATTGAATTAAACTTAAATGAAAATGAAGATTATCCATTATGTACATGGTGGTTTATATCCTTCCTATAAGGCTACCGGAGAGTTGTGATGAAAGGTAAAAAAAAAATGTTTTCAATAATCTTATTCTGGACTGAAATTTTTTAGGCAACCCATAATATGCATTATATTTGTTGACATATTCAATATAAAATAAAACAAGTTTCATCAAATTAACTTCTCAGTGCAATTCGTCTTATATCGGGATCTTAGACCATAACATAAAATGAATTTATTTTATTTCTCTGAAATGAAATATACAAAGGAAATATGTCTTCATTTTTATATTTACTCTATTATTAAAAGCTTAGTGCGAATAAGTATTATTTTTCTACAAAAACTAGGTATATTATCTTCGACGCAAAAGCAAGGAAAATAAATTCCTGTGTATTTTTAAAGCTTCTTTACTGGAGCCGCCTCTTATTAGACATGTATGTCAAGCATACTGCGGGTGTTACCTCTATACAAACCGTACAATAGTTGTACTTCTGTTCAATTTCTTTTTATTTTTCTTATCCGTTGTAATAAATAAAAAATGAGATAGTAAAAAATAGATGAGTATCTCTATCGCAGACAGCCATTAACTTAATTTAATAGGTACTTTATTTAAACAATTATTTATTTTATGAAAGCAGAGGGAAAAGTAAAAATTTAAAGAAAATGAATACTTAATATTATTATTACGGAAAATTAAAGACATGAGTTTTATCACATACAATACCACATCTCCGTATTATTAGGTAGGTAATACATAAGTTACATAATTAACAGTATAATAAATGTAACTGTGCATCATAACCCTCCCGGTATCTAAAATACTAACAAAATAATACTTTGGTCATTTTCCGCATCTCATTTCATAGAGATCAGGTGGCGAAGGGAGCATTGTAGCGGCTAATCCGTAAAATCTGCTTCAAGTGACGCTTGACTGTGCCATGGGGGATCGCATGGGGCACAATCGACCCCCGTGACTTATGATACACCCAAGTAAGATTACACACGTTTTGATCTCGCACCTGTCGCTCCCCGACCGGCGCAGCTCTTACCATTACACGTCAGAGATAACGGATCATACAATAAAAAGACGCCTCAAACGTTACATTTGCATAAAGATAAAAGTACTTAACTATCTTTATATCCCACATTTTAGTTGTTATGTTTTGTTTTGAATTAAAATTTATAGCACACACGAATGATGGAGTGCACAAGGTTTTTTTTATATACAGTTAGTCACCCACTGTTTCGAATCGCTTTTTATGACTCGCACAGTTGCTACTACGGGCGGCGAGAGGCAAGAGACCGCGACTCATATCTATAATTCAATTACAAAAACCCACGATACGCAGCTCTACAGTCACAATCACACTCTCCACGTTAATGATAACGATGTTTGTGTAACGAGCCTCGGAAGCCGGCAATAAAGGCAACCGACATCATTACCACGCCAGCAAACACAAATTGACAAGCAATATTTCAAACTCGATGATTATCATATCGGGCGGCGAATACCATAAAATTAAATCGCTAGGGTTGAGTTCAGTGAATGGAACAATTACTCGGTTAGAGTGCATGTGTCGGTGTCGCGACAATGACTTCATTAGTGGCAAATTGCGTGGTGTGCGAACAGCCTTATGATGTATGGTGCTCCACCATTGTAATGCGTTTTTGTACTTTTGTCACATCCAATTGTCAACGTTGTTGTTTTTTTTTAATAAAAATAAATAAAAATGTTTGTATAAATTAAAAAACCCTAATAAAACAACAAAAAATACACTCAGTCAATTACATCCATTGTCGACATAACTTTATATCTAAAAGGGTAGGTAATGAAATATGGCGTTAAACAACGTAATTTAAATTTCAAATTTCATTTTTAAAACCGAACCTTCTAAATTTAATTAAAAAAATTTTGGCCAGATAGTTCTAAAAAAGCATTATTGAAATATTTGTCATAAAATTTTAATTCGACGTGCACGTTTTACGGTTGATTGGAGATAATGATCCAGTCAGGGCTTGGCATATGTCAGTGATCATCCCCCGGTCCTTGCCAATTAGAGAGCTCTGAGGGGCGCGAGCAACGATCGCTCAGCCGATATTATTGATAATGATTTATTTATTTTTGCTAATAAAATCACCTGTTATCATATTCATCGAATTACGATAATATCTTTTATCAATTAAATAGAATACATGACATTACCAATGTTAGTTGTAAACTGTCTGTGGCGGCCACTGTATAATGCGTTAATTTCATTACGTTGCCATTGCGTTATTAATAAGAAATCAATTTTGTTAAATTTACTATCATCGTAATAATATTTGTTTATTTATTTATTTACTCTTTGATGTACACAAAAAAAAATACAGTTAAGGCATTTCGGATAAGACAATATTATTAAGAAACTGTTATAAATCTACATTCGGAATTAAAAATCCTAATCCTTATTTTTAATATTTTATTTTTTATATTGGTCGAATAAATAATTAATATATAGGTAGTTATTTCAAGACGAATCTTACCTTTACCGCCATGTAGAATGATTACTGTATACGTTGATCGAATTGAATGGACGACTTAAGCGTAGGTAACCATAAAAAATTGCCCATTAAATTTTACTGGTCAGCGTTAAAATTCCTGCGGTAAGACAGGACAATCGATTGAATCTAGTTTTTTAGACTTACAGAGCGAGTTCCGCCATCAATTTTTATGAATGTAAACCTTATTATTATTTCCTTTCCTTCGACATTAGATACGGTACGACCTAATTGAGATCCTTTTTATAACTGGTTTGTAACCTCTACCTATCGCAATAGCAAATAAAAATTACAATTATCTATTATTATTTAAATGTATTACTTTTTTTTAAAACATAACGGATATACTGAACGTAAATAATTTTGACTAATTAGTTATTTTTAATTGTTATTATGTAGGTTACTTTATTATACTGTACCAGATAGCTTTGCAAAAAGTTAAGATTAGAAAGAAATTATTTATAAATACTGCAAAAACTTTTTTTTTGATTTTGTAAAAATAAAGTGATATTAACTCTACAAAGCTATAAAGAATTTTTCTTCTATTGGAGTAAAAAGTCAAAGTTTGCAGATCGTAAGTTATCTTTTAAGCCAATATTGACTGTTTTAGTTCAGAGTGAAAACGCCTGGTTTTGTAGAAATAAAATATCCTTATTTAAACAAACGATTTTTTTTGTATAATTTCGCATTTCTCACTTTATGTGAAATGTTTGTAAAACCATTTTGGCTCTTTTACTTTTGATGCATTTTCTTTGTACTTGCATTGTTCGACTTTTTACATGCATATCGTAATATCGAACTAAACACAATGAAAATTATACCTATAATCGAGATAGGTCGAACAATTATGCGTACTTATATTATTCTATGTTATGTAAATATGAAGAAGTCAAGTAGCCGACTCCCTAATGTTAAGTAATCGGCTCTGTACACACGTTGACAAGCTATAGTGTAGTGTGACCCTACCTTTGTGCCGCCAGCCGTAACAAATTATTATTATTCATATAGAATTCACTTATTACATTGCATTGCCTATTTTGTAATCGTTTGAATGTAACAACAAAAATACTTACCTTTTTTGGAAATATAATAGTTTATTGCTCATGCCCTTAAGTTCATTTTTAGCCAAAAATATCTGCAGCATTGTTACAGAAACTCTTATTAAATCTTTAAAATGTAGCTCTGCGAGGAGTAATTGTATATTTTTTAACGAAACAAATACTTAATACCTACTGAATAAACAACTTAATCAGTGTATACAGTGGTTAAGTAAAAAAAATATTTTCCAGGTCCGTGGAGCTAAATGAAAACCAATAAAATTAACATTTTTTTTTCACGCTTTTAACTGATTTGTGGAAAATCTAATGCTTACAAATATTGGTCTAGAAATCTCAAAACTAGAGACTTCAAGTTTTAAAACGGTGTATTTATGACTGCAACACGAACATTTTTTAACAATATTATATTATATATTATAACTGAGTAGATATATAAATAAAAGAGGAAATTACACGATCTTTAATTTACATAACTAGAAGAAACCTATCTAAAAAAATGCTAAAATTTGCGACAATTTTGTTGAACCTTTAATTTGTTCCACTAGTTTATATCTGCGAAATCTTCGTATATTTACGAAAAGAAGCTTGTATGATTTTATATGTACATCAAATGTGAAAAAAGGTACGGTAATTACTTCACTTCAACTTTCTTCTTCCGAGTACTTTATGGGTTTAGGTAGTATATGCGAACCTTACCGTTATCAGATACAGTTATACTCTAGAATTCTAGATACTTACTACAAATAAGACTTATAACAACATAAATATTTTTACATTGAAACAATATAACTTTGTAAAATCTTAGATCAATAGTCAGCATAATTGTCAAGATACACAAGTATATATTGTTTATCAAAACAATACGATAATACAAAAGAAAAGTAAAATCAAACAATGTTCTTGAATTTTAACAATCCGTAAATACATCAACCCCAACATGAATATTTTAATGTCGACTAAACACTTGCAATACGCTATGGAACAAGGGACGCCCTTTTGCGAACTACGTAGGTACTTTTAATTAAAAAAAACAATTCGTTTGTGTATATCTATATCTATATATTAATACTTGAAGCGAAAACTTCGTATACATTTTCACAAAAATTTGGCAAAAAATTTGAGAAGTAGGTATGAAATTTGGCATAGTTGAAACTTATATGGAGAAGAATTCACAAAGTTAATATTTTTTTAAATAAATTATTATTTGCAGTAAATATGTTAAATTATGCAAAATAAAACTTTCTTACACATCGGCACTACTACATCGATAGCTTTGTAATAATACTATCAGTCACAATATTTCAAAATAATAAAATTGATAATGATTGGCGTAACAAAAAAGTTTTCATGGTCGATTCTATCGACCAGAGATAGGCCTCTAGTATTTTTTCAAATACAAATGTATTAAGATACATACACAATGAATTATTCAATTACACTAAATAAATATAACATTGTTTTTTTAGCTTTAAAACGAATACTATTATCACTATTCGCTTAAACGCTTTGACTTGCACCACCGACTTGAACAAATAAAGCAAAGAAGATTTGAAAACGTATAAACCAAGGGGTGGAAACAATTAGTTCTATTTGAACGTAGTAAGTTAGCAAATATTATAAAATATGAACAATTTCACGGTCCTGCTGGTGTTCATAACCATTGGGGATGGACTTTTGTACGAGTGACTTTTACTGTAATATGTCTGCTGTCACTACTGGCCCTCTTGTTTACATCCACGGAGGGGACAAATAATTAAAGTTTATGTGTTCAAGTCCAACACTTACATGGAAACATAGGATATTAAGCTGTAAAAAATATTTTGTGATAGTGTAAACCCATTTCTTATAAAACAATATTATTTCTTTTTTCTTGTATAACCGTTAAAGTTTTTTGAAAATAAATAACGATACCAAATAATGTAATTAATTTCGACTTGACTCGAAATGATTATAAACGTCACTTTATTTTATTGTTTTCGATAAACTATATAAAAAATTTAGATAATGCCTTCGACACCTGCCTATTGTTTCTATGAAAGGTGTTATCTTCGCCTGAGACATCTTTATCATATTCCGTGTGAATGAATTTCGAGGCGAACTGTCATCATCGCTTACAACACTTATAACCCTTTTTTAGATGGCTAGTAACCGATAAATCCGGCGCTTAGTAACAAAATGTCCACTCGTTTATCCAACTCGGGTTAAAGTACATCGGTGTACAAGATTACAATCACCACCTATCCCGCCTTCGTCCAAACAATGGACGAAATGCTTTTTAAAAATGTACAGCGCTTCAAAACGCTGCTTTAAATAATTTTGGAAATGTACTACCTGTAAGTGGGATGATTAACGAAGTACCCCGTTTATTTGTCGATGCAACAGGATAGCCTGCCACACAATGGGGGTACCTACACAAACGCTGTCCGCTAGAGTGCGCGCAGCGTGGTCTGGCGGCCGGCGCGCCCGCGTGCGCTAATGACTACGCACGGCCGGCGCACGCGCCGCGTCACGCGCCTCTCTTCATTACTAACCTCTTTGCCAACTTTATTATTTTTCGCCACGTGTCTATTATAGCGGTTTTTATTATTTTTTTGTCATAAACTCCTTTTGGGCCATGTAATCGGATCCCATTGCAAATAGGGGCGGATTAGCGAGAGCCTAATAGAATAGACGCGATCGTGAGTGATATGTGATTCGATCAACATAAACAAGCTATTTAGCGGAGTTTGAGAGGTTAATGGTAGTATTGGTCAAAATGGTTAATCTGTGCGTGGTGTCCCGACTTAGCGATTTAAGCTTCCATGCTTGAATAATATATTTTGTATTTATAACATTTTATTTTTCTCTGTACCCGGAAATGTGTATCGTAAATAAAAACTTTCTTACATTCATACAAATTAAAAAAATAACTGAGTAGGTATATAAATAAAAGAGGAAATTACACGATCTTTAATTTACATAACTAGAAGAAAGCTGCTTATTACGGCATCATTAAACGTAAAAATTGAAGAAAATAACATTCCGATCTCATTCGAGGCAATGGTAAAAATCAGCGATTAGCGCAACCTCGCGGAAAGATAAACTGACTGCGAAACGATCGCAAATAAAGATATCCTTTAACTGCAAACAAAGCTTTTGAATCGTAGCTGAGTTAAAACAAGTTTGACTAAGAAGAGTGTTAGTTAACACAGATATTTGCTTAATTAATTTACATGGCAACACGAGCGAATTATTTGTGAGAGGGAGTGCGTTTTAGAGGTGGATGCGAGCCGCAGTGGGGCGTCCTCGGATGAAGTTTCGCAGTCCCTCCGGAAGGCACACGCTCATTAGAAAGGCCTGTCGGCTTTCTAGTATTCACCACTGCCAAAGAACGTGCACTAGAGCATTTTATACGGTTGGAATTGAGTATTATTTGTGAGGGCGCGTGTCCAACGCGTGACCTATTCTATGCTCGGTTATTTGTTTTTACGTGATTTAACATGTTTATTCAGCGAAAATTTCTGATATTTCAGCTGTTTTCGATATTTTAGTATTTGCTCTTTACCTCCTGGTTATTTGTTTACATTACCTATCCCTGATACTTGTACTAATAAGACTTTTAATTAGTTAAAGTATGTATTATAAAAATTACGAAAGTAACGAACTATCTTTACGTATCCATGCAATCTGATTTTCAATACCTAATAAAAATATTCGAATGCGCTTTATTTAAGAAAAGCTTATATAAAACACTGTATTAAAAGTAAGTATGTACTAACTTCATGATTATCATTCAATTAAAGTACATCAAGCACGTGCAAGCCAAGGTAGTTCATGCAAAGTAATTCGATACCGAAATTAGATTATTACTGTTCAATGAACGGACTTGTTAACTAGGGTCTCGTTTGATTTACACTAAAGCCGAACAGGTGTTCTATTCGACCCTTTGATTGCGATGAAACTCTTCTTCTTTATATCATTATTCCTATCTATCTATTTACATATCATATACATATAATAAATAGTATATGTAGTTGTACTGGGTGCAAGTGAAGAATCGGGTAATAGATAATAATTGCTTGAGTTACTTGTTACCTCAACTTGGATTTCAACTTGGCAGTATGATAAATGTACTTTTTACTAAATTAAATTAATATAACTATAGTATAAAGTAATGAATATAAATCTACACACTTTAATTTCTATTTTTATTTCACTTTAATTTCACTTTAACTTCACCCACGCGAAAAATACACGGGATCAACATACCACGGGAAAAAAATAATACAAAGAGACTAAACGTACTATTGCTAAAACTACGCCGCTTTTTCCCAAGAATACTCTTGTTCTTTTGTTCCTCTAGTGAAGGGAAAGGTACGTGAGTTTTGGCTTGTTTTTTGACCCTAACAATAAGCCTGTAGAGGGTACGCCACGTGTCGAAAATGTATGAACCCATGATTAACTTATTTAAAGAAAAATGTATCCTATTCCCTTGCAATACAGCTGCTTTAACTCAACAATCTAAGCAGTCTATTAAATAAAAAATATCGTGTGGTGGTTTCATAATTATTCGAGGTATATTTTTATTTTAAAAAATAAAATCAATGCTTAAATCTAATTTTATGTTTAAAATGAATGTATATTATTAATTTTATTACAAAGGTACAATTTATTAATTTCGATGTGTATAAAATTAATCAGGCTTAAATAAAATAATGGTAAGTAATGCGCATGTTAATTCGAGAAAAGAGAAAGTTATTTTATCGCATCTAATCTCCAGAGCTACGGATTCACATTTTTTAGGCTTTTTACATGCTAACTAGTTATTTATTACTGTAGCTTATTATATCTATATAATTAAATTTTGAAATGTTTAACTTACCTATAAGCTTTGTAAAAATATTAAAAAATATTACATTGTTTCACAGCACTCTATTGAGTTTTTAAGTGGTCAAAATAACTGCGATATGATAAGTATCTTCACAAAATTACCATTTTCACACAATCAAGACAACGTTTACTTATTATTAATATGTCAGCATGTTGTCAAAATAATACAAATGTTGTTAGCACTTAAAGTAAATGAAGACAATTTGTAGGTATGTTTGTACCTAATATACATTTCTTAGATATACTTAACCTCTACGTAGATAATTATTTAATTTATACAGTTATCGTTATCATATTTAAAGAACAAATTACAGTCATTAAATGTGACTTTTACGTTCATACTAATGTTCGCAAACTTTACGAGAAGTTATACCTACGTCTCGGTCGGTTGAAAAACGAAATCGAGGAAACAAAAATCACGATAAAATCTAAAGTAAAAAAAAAAACATTTCCTAACACACTGACAGCACAGGCCAGTGCGTCCGAGCATAGATTTAAAAAATATATATACTTATACGAAAGTGACAAAAACCCGTGTAAGAGTTGACAGGGTTGACAACGTCATCGCACGATCAAGTCGGCGCTCGATCAATTATGTTTGATTCATTGAGTTCACCTGACAGAAGGTATCGGCGTCTATCGTCGCCTCCAAAATATTGTGATTTAGATTTTATCTGTTTGGAGCCAAATTAATATTACTCTGTGGAGACGGAGGTGACTGGCTCTATTATTAGCACTAGTATATCATAAAAAAAGTTTATGAAGTTTATAAAGATAGAAAAGATATTGAATATGTGGGTGTTATAAGACAATTATCCTTTTTAATTTTTTTTATTTCCTTTAAGACTAACTTTGTTCACGCCTCTATATGTTTTAGTACAGATTTTTTAGAACACAAAATATAATAAGCTGACCATTTAGAGTTCGTTCTAGAATGTTTTAATGATACCTTCATCTTCATTCAAAATCCTTTCTCTTCATGAAACTAGTACAGAAAGCTCTTAATTTTTCATGCCCGTATGATAACATTAACTTAATGATATTTATTTACGTCGGAGCATAATTATAGATTAATACAGTTGAAATAATATGTGTATATTTTTTCCATACATTTGCATAATTAACAAACGATTCAGTGATCACGTCGGTCGTTGGTAAACCACAATATCCAAGCGGTTGGATACATCATAACATCGAGATTAAGCTATTTTTATATTCAGCCTATTTTTTGTACATTTTGTATAAGGTAATAATTATCTGAATTATATTTCATTTCATAAATACCTTATGTTAATAAAATTAATAAAAAAACATAAAAAAAAAAGTTTTTACAATCTTATATTTACCTATAACAAAAATGACACAGTCGACAGTTTTTTTAAGAAACGTAAAAAAATAGCCATTCCTTAGGAGTCGGTTAATAGAGAAGTGCTTTTAAAATGCACAATAATAATGCTTAATAATTGGAAATATACTCGTATACTTTATAATATAAAATATTTTCTCATAATCATATTTTCTCTATTTGTACATTTCACAAAATAGCCTTTAATTATTAAGGGTCCACAGGCAGTCTTGGCTGTGGTCCTTAATTGGCTGGTAATTACTTACTTACTTTATAATAATAAGTTCTTTATTTTCAGACAACAATAGTCCATATTATTTAAGATACAATTTAACTTACTCTATATTAGA